>JAOXNN020000029.1:3773105-3794361 GCA_028571205.2 Hydropsyche betteni | reverse complement strand
ACGAGCCAAGTCGTTTAGTGAATGATCGAGTCGAACCGATCGAGTTGACTCTATTTTTTCGGGCGAGTAGCGTCCCCTACGACCGCGTCCGTGTTTACGCGCTCCTCCACTTTTTTTTTTCACTACACCACTGAAAAACACCGCAGAAAACTACAATTCTGATATTGCGACTCAAATAATCAAAATATTTCATAGTGTTTAATTAAAAAATGCCGTAATTATTATGCTTCTTTTTCTCCTTACGAAGTCATTTTTAATATCATTTTTCAAGACGCACCAAACATTTATCGATTTAGATTTCTGGTAATTTGTCAATTTTTCAGATAGAAATATTTTGTTAATATTTCAGGCAAGCCTACAAATACATTGAAAAAAATTATCTTTAATCAAAAACAGCAACCTTTTAGAAATCAAATTCAACCATTTACAAGTCAAATTCAACGATGGGATTAAGAAAAGTTTCAATTCGGTTTTTAAATGGACGAATTTGATTTAAAAAAAGGCCGATTTCGATCTGTAAAAGATCGAAATTCTTGTGCAAAATCTGCCAAAGTGGTGAAAGCGCACCTTACAATACCACACCGATTCGGCAACATTAATACGCAAACACTCAAAACCCAATTCTAATCAATCCGACTTGTCACCGTTGACAGTAGCCCGAAGACAGAACCGAAAGGCTTTCACGGATAAGTGGAAAAATTCCCGTTTTCCGATCGAGGGAACATCACCATGGGGGTTTGCAGCCGTTCCCTCACCGACGTGTTCCTGCTGATGAGGAACAACGCTTTGCAGAGCAGACATCTGCTGGCCGAGCAGGTTTTTTCATTGGATTCATAAGTTTTGTTATCGTTTCCATTTGGAAAAACAGAAAATCAAATGATTCGTTTAATAAGACAACTCTTTTTTTCTATGACGTTGTATCAATTTGTTGATAAACAATATTTTTGTTTTGAAAATATTTATATTGGATTGAAAAATGTCATCAATTTCGTTTTTCTGTTATTTGGATACTAAATTCTTGAAAAATGTTCAATTAGGGTCACCGATTATGTTGCGTCATAATAAAGGACACTTCGTAATATACGTTTTTTTTTAATTATTGGTATTAAATTTTACACTTTTGACTGCGGATGCAAACGTCGCGTCCTCAAAAACATTCAACTTTGCTCGTGAATATACGATTACGCTTCCTTTATACTTTGGAATTTCGACAAAAGATGGCAAGAGAAATGAATGAAAAATCAATTAATGATAAAATATACTCATCTTTTTTTATTTTCAATAGATAGAGATCATTTTTAAACTTCGTTTTTTTTTTTGATATCAACTTTTGTAAAATGATCTGATCCATGTGTTTATTTAGCATAACTTATTAGATCTAAAATAAAATGAATTTAAGTACTGTCAGTGGTTTTCAATTTTTTTAAATATTATTTTCTATATAATTATTTCTATGTATTTCTTGATTAAATTAATTGAAAAAACGTACGTTTCTTTTCATCAAAATTTGAATTCATTCGTATTGAATAATTTCTGAAAATTTTGTGAAAATTTATAAATAAATAAAAAAGTTATGACGATTTTAGTAGGTTGTGCTGAAAAATGCAATTTTGCGCAAAAATGTGTTGTCGTTGGCGTAAGCCTAGCAGTTTCAATAGTCAGTCAGTGTTTAATTAAATTGCTTATAATAATCACTAATGAAAAACTTTTATTTTTTCAGTCAATGTCCGATCACGTCCGGCTTTTGAGAGACGAATCAGCCTCCGTATCACTCCATAAAATAGATTTAGAATCCGGAAGAGGATTTAGAAATAAGAATGACGGCACAGGAGTTTGTCTTCCTCCGCAGTGGGCGGACGCTTTAGAAGAAGCACAATATGTTATATCTAGGTGAAAAAGTTGTCAACAAACTAACGATAAACATTTACCGTTTCAAAGAAATTTTTCTTTAAATTAAATTACTGCCAATTGGTGATTTCAGATTACGTACTAAAATACAAGAATTACAACAAGTACACGATAGACACCTCCAGAGGCCTACTTTAGACGACAGTTGTATTGAAGAGCAACAAGCCGACCGCCTTACTTCCGAAATATCACGACATTTCTCGACAGCTCATCGGATAGCACAATCAATCAAAGAACAATCACGACAAGGTTCATAAATTAGCATTTATCGTCATTGGTTTATTAGTTTTTGACTGGTGTTTTTCAGATCTGAATTTATGTATTGTTTGTCAGAGTTATTGAGCGGTTAGAATACGTCAGTCAGAATTCAAGCAGCTGGAATAAATATTAAATGGTCAGATTAAATTTTTTCAGTTGGCAATAGTGTTATTGTAGTGTTGTTATTGCTAAAACATTGAAGATTGGTGCGATTGCAGCTTTGAAAACTGCATCTGACATCGGCATTTTGAATTCAATCGAAACAGAATCGAAATTATCATTTTTCATTTGTATCCAATGGATCTATTTACAAAATCAACTGTCAACTGCTAACCTACAAATGGATATGAATGCATAATACAGTTCTACCAACTTGAACTAATTATATATTAAAAGAAGCTTAAACCATAAATTACCTTTTTTTCACATAAAGAACATTAATATTTTGCAATAAAATTATAATCCATTTTATAGAAAAATATAATTTAGCATGGATGATCTATTCTTTTCTGAACATCCTTTATTAGTATTCTGACCATTTAATATTTAAATAATCAAATTCAGATTAAAACTTGATCCAAATTCAGACCCATTGTTCTAAACTCAGACCACAATTTGATTTAAATTCTGACCAATCAATTTTTTACTCTCGCTCTTTTCAGGCTCCGCAATGGAACAGCGTTTGACGTGCAATGTATTATCGTCCCTAGTCGTCACTCTTCAAGACCTCAGCTTGAATTTCCGGACGTCACAGAGCAACTATTTGAAATCGTTGACCTCGCGAGAGAACAGAGCGAACGCGTTCTTCGAGCTGCCGAATTTCGACGACCTCGACTCGAACAACGACGGCTTCTCGAAGTTCTCGCTGAACCAATCAAGCAGCCAGCACGAAAACAGAAGCAGAGGTTCGAGTCTGAAGAATAACGTCAACTCGAGCGCGTTCTTCGAAGAGGAAGAAGAGCAAGACATAGACGAAGTGTTCCAGAAGCCGGCGAACCAACGGATGACCCAACAGCAGTTGTTGATGTACGAGGAGGACAACACCAAGATGGCGCTGCACCGGGAGCAGGAAGTCAACAAAATAGTGACGTCCATCGTCGAATTGAACGATATATTCAAGGATCTGGCTCATATGGTCCGCGACCAGGGCACCGTTCTCGACAGGATAGATTACAATATCGAACAGACGCAGTTCAACGTTTACGACGGATATAGACAATTGCAAAAGGCCGAGAGTTACCAGAGAAAGAATAGGAAAATGCATTGTATATTCATTTTGGGGTTGACCGTCACTATATTGCTCGTTTTGTTGGTCATTGTTAAGTCGTAGACGTTTTTAGATAGATTTTACAATGGATTTATTGAACGAAGTATTTTTTATATATTTTTCTGTGATTCTGCATACAGTTTTATACGAGGCTTTTGATTCAATCGAATTTATAATAAGCGATTAGTTGATTTTTATGAAATCCTCACTTATAAGTTTGACTATGATACAAACCCTTAATTATTAAATACGTTATATTGGAAAATAATATGCTCGAAGTGTGTTGAAATTTCTTTTTGTATATTTGGTGTTTTTATTTATTTTTTGATTTCAGCATCAAATCGAGGATTTTGTAAATAAATAACCTATATATTTGTATGGCACTAAAAAACTACTGTATGATTTATTTTCTTTTAAAAATTAACTGAAATACTTACCGTTTAAATATCCACTGTTGGTTACAGTTAATCTTTATGGAGTTTCAATTTAGAAGATAAACAAATGCCTTTTAATGATTGATTGTTAATGTATGAAATTTAATGTATTATCTCATTCCTAGTCTCAATGTTATTTTATTGTTTAATTTTAATAATATATAATTCATTAATTTATATTACATTGCAATTTTGTAAATACCACTTGTTTTATTCGATATTCTATATTAAAAAAAAAAAAAATACCAAAATACGATTGAAATATTAAAAAAATTTCAAGAAAAACCCATACTGTTCATGTTTTAATACACAAAATAAAAAGCACACATTTCAGAATATTCGAATAGATCGATTGTATTTTCAGAATATATTTGTATATAAAATTATAATGAAATTTTCAAATCAAGTGCACAAGTTATGGGAAAAAAAAATAATAAGATTTTCACAAACATCTTTGAATTGCGTCGTTAAAATACAAAAAGAACCACAAGTGACACGTCAAAAGTGACGTGCGACTCCACGTTCGATACGTTAACTAAAAATTTAGCTAGATGACAAACGTGCACGTAGCGAATAGTCGCGTCTTTGCATATTTCCACAAAACATGAGAAAGACGCACGCACCGGACGGAAATAAAAAGTTCCACGATGAAATTCATACTTGAATCTACTTCAAAAATATGATTATTGTACGTTTTGGGTGCTTGAATTGTTTATTAACAAATAAAGATGCATTATATTTCTTAATGTATTATATGTGTAGTTTATCAGGCCTTTGGAGCAGGAGCACGGAGTAGGTGAAGCAATGGGTTTTTACCCAGGGCTGGAGTATGAAGCAACAGGATTTTACCCGGAGCATTGAACAGGTAAAGCAACGGGATTTTACCCAGAAACGGAGCACGAAGCAACAGATTTTGTCCAGACCTGGAGCATGGAGCAACTGGCTTTTACCCGAAAAAGGAGCATGGAGCAACAGATTCTGCCCAGAACTGGAGCATGGAGCAACGGGTTTTTACCCATCGCATGAAAATGTATAGTGCTCCGTTGCTCCAACTTTAAATACAAAATTTAAAAAAATAGTACAAAATTTTGTCCAAAAATTTGACACTGATTTAATTTTTAATTATATTGATTTTGTCACTATTTTCTCACACTTCATACTATTATTTTACATTAAATATTTTAATAATTAAATAAATTTAACGGGAGCGAGTATTTTGATACTAGAGCGATCAAAAAAGTGGTCGCTTCAAAGCCCTGTAATTTATGAATCGTACGTCCGTAAATTAATTTTCTTAACGAATTTCGAGGCAATACTCCAATGATTGACTATATACAAATAATTTACAATCCATCAGAAAAACATAAAAAAATCTTTTTTTTACAATTTTCTTACAGATGGCCGATTACTTATGTATGGTCAACCTTAATTTGATCATATTTGTCAATTTTTACTAATAATTTTCTTTTAGATGTTATAAATTTGCATATACCAACGTTTCAATTGACAAAAAGTGCTATTACACACTTACAAGTTGTTAAGGTATAAATTAATAAAAATAACATCCAAAACAAGATTCAATAAAAAATTAACAATTAACGCACTTACAAGGTATAAATTATGCCAAAATCCAAATTTGAACATTCATAACGCATCTTTATTAACAATTTCATTCAAATCCATAAAAACGAACGATTCAAGCACCTAAAGCGCACCATCGCCCGAAACGCGTCGAATCCCCGTCCGGCACGTCCATATGTACAAAATTCGCTCCCGCGCGCCGTCCGCCGTTAAAGACCTATAAAAAAAAATCCGTCTACGAATCTTTATGCTTGGCATAGTAATCGTCTAGATATTTTTTGTACTCGAGCTGGTCGGCCCACAGCTCCGACGCGTGCACGTTCAGCGGGCTGTCCACGTTCGGCTCGGCGAGCAGGCTCTGTATGGAGATGAGTATCGTCCTGACGTCGTACAGCGCCGACCACTTGTCCTTGAGTATGTCCAGGCATATGGTGCCGTTGGGGTCCACGTTCGGGTGGAAGCAGGGCGTGACGAAGCGGACGACCGGCGGCAGGTACGGGTACGAGTTGGGGAACTCCATGGACAGTCGGTACGTGTGGCCGGCGTAGACCGTGTCGGCCGCGCCGCATATCGTCCCCACCCACTTGAAGAGGTTCTCGCCTTCGGGGAACGCCGATATGCCTTTGTCGGCGGCGCGCATCAGCTCCATCAGTTCCTTTTGGAGTCTGCGGAAAGAATGTCGAGCGATGAGTGCGAGTTCATGTTGTAAATTTGTGCGTTTTCGTGTCGTAGTTTTGAGAATCGGTTAGTTTGTATGCATGTTCGATATATCGATCGATTAGGAAATGTTTGAAAACATTACACTTTGTTATGGTTACTATTCATTTAAATAGTAACCATAACAAAGTAACTATAGTACCAATAGTAACCCCTAATTATTCTGACCATTTGGTCAGAATTTAAATACGACTTTGGTCAGAATTTTTATCCCATTTATCAGAATTTATTTTACATTGGTCAGAATTTTAATCAAAAAGGTCAGAATAAATATTGAATATTCAGAATTTTAACTGAGTTTGTCAGAATTTATATTAAACGGTCAGAATAATATTAAGAACCTTAACATAACCTAACCTTTTCGTTATTAAATTCTGACCATTTATTATTTCATTCTGATGATTCATTATTTCATTCTGACCGTTTTTGATTAAAATTCTGACGAAAACATGATTAAATTCTGACCATTTAATTTATTGCCCTTTATTTTTCAAATAAGAAATATAATAAAAACTCTAGTTTTCCATCATTTCAGTATTTATTTGATAATTAACCGTGTATTTTTAATGGTTTTTAGTTGATATAGAGTTTTGTATTCCTATTTAAGGATTAAATACATAGTTGGAGATTTTGGATTTTTTCTTAAAAATGATAATAATTCAAAAACTATGATACTTTGGACTGAGGTATGTTTGGTTTAAAATGTTCCAAATAACATGATATATAGTTTTTTTAAGGGTTTTCTAAAACTTTAAGATCACCTGTATTTTGTTTTCCTAAAACAATCGTTTTTCTTTTTTTCAAACTTGATTTTATTTTACCTATCTACGATTGTACTTAAAATTTTCTAATACATACTACTTTTACGCTCTGAATTCAGCCTTTTATAAATCAAATTCAACCATCGGGAATGTATTATTAACACCGTTGCCATAGTAATCAATGAAATACAATTTTACCTTCAATTTGACATTCTCAGTTGACAATTTTTACATACAAACAACAAATGAATGAACGTTCTCGTCTTATGAATGACCATATTTTTCTAACTAATACTTATTTTCAGACATTTAAATCCGATAATCTGTAAAAAATATATATTTTTAAAATATATTTCCAATGGTTAAATTTGATCCATAAAAGACTAAATTTTAAGCTGTATTAGTCTATAATTTTGATTCAGATTTAATTATGACTATGACAAAGTGCAAATTTTCCACAACTTTATAGATCTTTATAAATTCCTACTATTTATTCATCGACACAAATCTGTCAAACTTTTTGGTCGTTAAGTATTATTGTTACATAAAATAATTGTAACGGTCTAAACTATCATATGTATGCAATACAAATATTCACTATGTATAATATGCATCAATATACATGCAAAACATATATCACATTCTTAATCCGGGATTTTTTAAATGGAGGTGCCCAAAATACAACTTTTACATGATACAAATAATCTGTTATCTATCATTGAAAGTGTAATACGCATGTAAATTTAAGATGTTCAATGAAATTATTCATTATATGCGAATATACCCAAAAAAACATATATCCCGGTTCTAAGGATTTTTCCAAGGAGAGGAACAAAGACATAACTTTTAAGTGAAATAAGACCTAGTGAAAAAAACAACGCATTGGCTTTGAATGGAGTTGTTCGAAAGGCAATTCTCTGGTACGGCAAAATGCGTCTTTATTTAAATTTACCATTATTTAAAATTTCATTTAGCATCAAATGAGCCATATTTGGCTTTTGCTCTAATTTTGAGAACTAACCTAACCTAAAGGTAAGGTGATTAATTTAGACAGAGTAGCTGCCCAGAAACAATGTGTGAACTTAACTTCTTTGATGCTTCTTTATCATAAGTCATAACAAATATTAATAATTAAAAAACAATATGACAATTATTTAAAAAAAAAAAATTATTTGGTTATATTCGATTTTTTTATTATTTTTTTGATATATTGTATGTAATTTGTCATCATATTTTTATTGCATATTTTTTTTAATGGCAAAAATTAAATGGTCAGAATTTTAATCAAAAACGGCCAGAATAAAATGATGAATTGTCAGAATAAAATAATAAATGGTCAGAAAAGGTTAGGGTTCTCAATATTATTCTGACCGTTTAATATAAATTCTAACAATCCCAGATACAATTTCGAAAATTCAATGTTTATTCTGACCGTTGTGATTAAAATTCTGACTAATGTCAAATGAATTCTGATAAATGGGATAAAAATTCTGACCATTTCAATAATATCCTTTTTTTAGTTATATAAAAAAAAGTGATCTGAAAGGCGGTTTTAATATAAGACCTACTCCGAAATAAGATCTAGTCCAGTTAACGAGTGTAAAATTAATATAAGAGTGAGTTTTATTTCTGGATGAACACGGTGTTAAAATCAAAAGGAGTCATAATACATTTCGACATCGTTTCAATTAAATTTATATATCAAAAAACGAAAGGGGGCATCTATGGCATCTAGGGTTACCAACATTTTTTCGACGAAATATAGTACTTTTCAAACTAAGCCATAAAAAATATAGGACACATCAAAAAAAAAATATTGTATTTCATGGAAAAGACAAAAAATAAATATTCAGAGCAAAATTCATGAGGGGGTAAGGATTGAATTTTCCTGCATTACTTTTTTTCAGCAATACGTTCATTATTGGGTTTTTGGATATTGCATGTCGGGGGGGGGAAGGATAGACACGAAACTTAAATACATTCGACCGCTGCAGTTGTCTTTTTTACCGAAAAATGTATGTGGTAAAATGAAAATTTTGGCTTTTAGGTTTCGGTGTCGAAAATATAGTATTTTTGCAACCTATATATTTGCTATGTGGTATATAGGACGCAGACCAAAAACATAGGACAATACTATAAAACATAGTACGGTCGGCAACTGTAGGCATCATAGGGTTGCTAACATTTTTTCGGCGAAATATAGTACATTTCAAACTAAGACATAAAAAATATCGGACACGTCCAAAATATATAGTGTTTTATGAAAAGTGCAAAAGTTAAATATTCAGAAATCAAATTCATGGGGGGGGATTGAAACTAAGTCATAATAAAACATAGGATGCTTCCAAAAAATATAGTGTTTTATAAAAAGTGCACTATTCAGAAGTCAAAATTCATGGGGGGGAGGGTAGACGTTTAAATTTTCCTACTTTAACTTTAATTTTTTTTTAGCAAAACTTAAACACTTTCAACCGCTACAGTTGTCTTTTTCACTGGAAAATGTATGTAGTAAAATGAAAAATATGTTTTTTTGGTTTCGGTGCCAAAAATATAGTGTTCTTGCGTCCTATACATTTGTTATACAGTGCATAGGGCACAGACCAAAAATATAGGTCACACCCTATAAAATATATGACATTGGCAACCCTGGGCATCGCCCTCGTTTTCGGTGATGCTCCACACGAACGATACCTCTTGGAGACGGCGTGGTTGTCGTGGGCCTGCGGGTGCTTCGGGCTGTGGGGCTTCCTGGGGGCGCGGGGCGCCGCCCCTCCGGCCCCTCGCACCGGGTCCACGTTCTGAGCCATCGTCGACTTCCGCGAGCGTCCACCTTCGACCGCACCAGCTCCGGGACGAGTGGATGACTCGCGCCGACGGCGACCGTTACGAACTGAACGCTGTCGACGGCGTCGCGAGCGTTCGCATTGTCGACGGCGATGTGGGCCTTGTTGTGCGTTCGGATAGGGCGCATAATCGTTTGAGGTTCGTTTGAAAAACGGCCGCGCGGCGGACGCGACGGTGGTCGTCGAAGGCGGAAAGGATGGCCATCGTTGTGACGTGCAAATGTCAAATTTTTCGGTTTGAATTTCGAAATGTGGTTTTTTTTTTTGAGGAAAATCTTTTCGAGATGCGTTTCGTGTTTGTTTGTTTGTTGAATTTCGGTATCGATCGAAACTGGTTGGATTGATTTTTTTTTTAATTAGTCGTCAATTTAATTTTTGTTAAAAAAGATAAATAGACATGCT
Source organism: Hydropsyche betteni (assembly GCA_028571205.2). Taxonomy (NCBI): domain Eukaryota; kingdom Metazoa; phylum Arthropoda; class Insecta; order Trichoptera; family Hydropsychidae; genus Hydropsyche; species Hydropsyche betteni. The sequence continues at coordinate 3,784,190 of JAOXNN020000029.1, read as the reverse complement.
CGTCGATTTTGCCAATTTGTGAATTCGAATGACATTCGAACGAATATTGGTATCGATTGAAATTGGTCGGATTGATTTTTTTTTTTTTTGATTAGTCAAAGCGTTTATTTAATTTTTTGTCAAATAAGATAAATAGACACGCTATTCATTGTCATTTGAATTCTTGGATTCGAATGAAATTACGACACGTGATACTAGAACACGACGACTTTAAAACATACCGACAAAAGAACACACGAGAGTCGGTGTGTTCTAGTGTCGTTTGGACAAACGTCTAGTCAACATTATTTATAGTTATTTTTCCAGTTCTCTTAAGAGTAAAATAGGATTTTAAGGTCCTAAATTTATATAAAAGTGAATTGACAGCATTGATTGGTTTTGCGTCTATGTCACTGGCTATTAGCAATTTGTTAATCGGTTAAATTAAAGAAGAATTGTTTATTTTTGATTATATTTGTGTAGTACGTAAAATTTTAAATCAAACCTCGATATGCAGAGCAATTTCATTGTTAGTTAAATTATGAACTTATGTTTTTAAACGCCAGACATCTTCATTTTTCATATCGTTTCAACCAGGGCATCACCAACCATTTAATTGTCATCTAAACCTATCGTTTCTTTACTATTTAGAGCATATTTGTGATTTAAAAAAACTCTCTGAAAAGATTATAAATAATGTCTATGAAGTTAAAAAAAACACAAAACCAATCAACGCTGCCAAATCACTTTTATATGAATGTAAGACGCCAAAATCCTATTTTACCAAAAACCGATACACGAATCAGTTCGAAAAGATCACGTTCGATCAATAAAGTCAATTTAATATTATTTCAGCGAAAAAAACGAAAAATAAAATAAATATCTCTGCAAAATATAATGCCCGTTTCGGATAGCGTTACGTTTAATAATTGACATATCCGTTTCTAAAGCGTGGTATTATTGTGATTGCAAACGTCAGTTTGACACGCGCTCTAATTCTATACAATGGCAGACGAGCAAAACGTTCGCAAAAAGAAGGGCAAGAAGAAGAAGTCGGTGCTGGCCAATGCCAAAAAGTACGCCAAAAAAGAATGGTGGGGCAGAGGCTCCAATATACCCGAAGACACTTACCACTATTTCGTCAGTATATTGGAGGTTATGAAAAACGGATTCCCGTCGGACGAAGAGAAAGGTAAGCGAAAGCCTCCTCGACACATCCAGGGTTGCTATATCTTGTAACATTGTAACATTTAATGATGGTTTTTCAAATGATTTGTGCTCAAACAGAATCAGTGATGATCCATATACTCGTAGTTGATCGTCTCTCAGGAAAACATAAAAATTTAAGTTTTTAAATATGATAATCTTAAGAAAAGGATGCGATAGATGAGCTGTAATGAGCAGTTTTTCGATTTTACCCTTACCTAAAGATTATCGTCGTTGAAATCTTGATTTTTATGGCTTTCTGAGAGATAGTTTAACTCTGGTGTCGTTGCTACATTATATTCTGAAAACTGTCTCTTAGAATTATTCTGAGGTTGATATGATGCTGTAACGTCTTTTGAATCACTTACCATTTTAGCGTTTAACGAGAATTGGTCACAAGTCAATTGAAATTTATCATATTATATAGGATTGTTCAAATTATCGATCGCTTAAACTTATAAGGAGAGGCTGACGTGTCAGAACCGCAGATTTCGATGAAAATTTGTGTAGTGATAGTTTTACGGTTTTAATATTCCAAAATATTAGAACCCAATACCCAAGTAATTTCATAATAATTACGTTTTGGACCTCGATTTTATATTGGAATATTTTTTGATACGACATCTAGTAAGATAATTAAGAAGATAGTTAACTCTACTACTGACTTGAACAATTTCTGTTCAATTCTAAGTTCAATTTCTGATGAATGCATTAATGCTTTTATTCTAAATATGTATGTATTTTTTTTTATTTATTTCAAGTAATACTTTATTCAAAGTACAAATATAATTTTCAAATATATTTATTTTTTATAGAAATGATATTGAAAAAAGAACCAATGAGGTATTCCTATTGTCAATCCTTAAAATTTAAGAGTAAACTATTACCAAATATCAAACTTTGAGATTTTCACGTCACAGCTTCTCCTTAATACAAATAATTCAAAAATTGAATATGATTTTTATATTATCAATAACTATATCTGTAAATTGCTGTCTTTTACTTCTCTAAAAAAACACTATTCGTAACCCTGGATGCGTCCTACCCATCTGGAAAATAATGTAACATGTGCTGATGATGATTTTTAGCCAATTTCGTCAACAACGTGTTACAGAAAACTGTCGGCGAAGAAATACTTCTGTCGTCTAATCAGCTGGGATGTCGCGTGATCGAAGCGCTTTTACCTTTATCTTCCCCTGACGATCTGCAACGTTTCATAAACGTATTCTCGGAAGATTTGAGAGTTTTGTGCGTGGACAAATACGCCAGTTTCGTTTTAGAACAACTTTTGACCGTCAGCTGCAATCGAGCACTCGGATCCAATCAAGCTATCATCGAAAACGACGAACCCCCTTCGAAAAAGAAAAAGAAAGAAACGGAAACAAATACACCGTATCCGGAAGAGCATGTCCGATTTTGTCACAATTTTACTATTAAGGTATCTAAATACCTTTTGAATAATTTAGAAGATTTCGTATGGGACACGTCCGCTAATAGTCTTTTGAGGACTTCTCTAAAAAGTATCGGCGGCGTTTTGTCTTCACCGTGTGAAAGGTCACGCCAAAATCTCTTCAAAGAAGGCAGCAGCGACTCGACGGAGAGCACGCCCAAGCCTAGCAATAAGCAAAACATGGTTTTGGCTTACAGAGAAGTACCGGACGAATTCAAGGAGATAGTCAAGGAGCACGCGAATCGCCTCTCCAAATGGCCGCAGTTCGCTGACATGCCGTATCAGACGCTCACTTCGGGACTCTTGCAAATGTTGGTGTTTTCTCTGGCGAATTCGTGCAAGAAGACGACCAAAGAGATCGTCAAGCAGCTGCTCGACGAAAGCTTCGCGCCGGACTCGTGGAACGACGATTCGGTCGACGAGAAAAAGGATAAAGATAAACTTATCGATATCACTAATGATGATCAGAGTTTGGCGCCGCCCAATCTTCCACCAGTCTTCGAATCCGAGGCAGCTGTACGACTGTTAGAAGCTTTGTTGCATGTTGCACGATCGAAGACGTATACACAAATATATGCTAAATGCTTTATTAATAGATTGGCAATATTATCTAAATTGCCTGGGTTGAATTTTACTGTGCAGCGGTTATTCGACAATTGTACTGAAAAGGAAGAGGTAATTTTTTATTTTCTCATATTTGTCACATCTGATGTTTATATCAGTGAGGTTGTTTTATTGTAGTTTGAACCGATGTTCGACGAATTGAGTGAATATTTCGACAAAGTCTTAATTTGCGGTAATAGCGGAGTGTTGGTCGCAGTAGCTAAAGCTTGTCTCCGACTTCAATGCAAACAAGTTAAGTTCATTCAGGTATGTTTTATTCAATTCATTGTAATACAATATATGTATATATACACAATAGAACTTCTATTATCTGGAGTTTTGATTATTCGGATTGATTAAATTTTTTTTTCAAAAGCAGATTTTACGATTTTCTTACATTAAATGCGTCCAAAAATATATGAGTATTTAACAAAATCATACTAACTTATGACTGATCCAACTATGAAGATGATCAAATTTGATATTGATAGGGATTTTTTTTTAAATAATCTTTTCGGCTCATAAAGTGATGGTGACAATTTATTTTCAATAACAATCGTTTTATACAAAATAAAATTATTTCTATGTTCAAAAAATTTGGAGTTAAAAAAAACTCTCATAGATGGTGTTAAAAATTATGACTTCATTAATTATTACCTTGAAAACTGATGAATATATAACTATGGCGATTTTATGTTACGTTCACAAGTTTTGACATTATCAAATAATCTAAAATAGTAAAAATAAATAGACTAAATAAGTTTAAAACATATTTAAAGCTTATGTGCATATGCGCATCAAAAATTCAATTTAATTTCTAGTAAATTTATAATTTTTTATCTTGATTACCCAAATTTTTCACTATCTGGATCGTTTCAATCCCTGATCAGTCCAAATAATGGAGGCTCTACTTTTTTTTAAATTTATTTCTTAAATAATGATTTTTTTATAGGCCATGGAACAAGCTTTGAAGTGTTCACAGACCGAAAACCGCAAATATTTTGCAGTGCTGTGCGCTCGCTTATTACCTCTGAACAGGTTAGATCTATCGAAACTCGAAGAAACTTACTTCGTGAACGTTCACGGCTCTGTGATTCTTCAAACGATGCTCAATTTCCAACGTCCGAAAAGCGTCATCGATTGCTTTCTAGCTATGAGCACTAAAGAGCTGTTGATATTGTTCTGCGATGCAAAAGGGTGTCACATTGCTGATTCTTACTGCGGTGGAAAGTTCGTCGGGATCAAATCCAAAGAATTGCTCGTGAAAAAATTGAAGGTGAAGTTGTTTTTTTTTTAATTATTCAAATCGATTTTATTGTTTTTTACTGTGTTTTTTCGTTTTCAGGGGACATTTCAAGAGTTGGCCATATCAAAATATGGCTCTAGGGCCTTGGAAAAGATATTCTTCGCATCCGCGACGGAACAAAAGGTTAAAATAATGGAAGAACTGTGCAATAAAAGTCAAATTTTAAATTCCACCATGTTCGGGCAAGTCATTTTGACTAAATTGAAAGTTGAATTGTATAAAAAATCTTTTCATAATTGGAAATCTGCGATTGAAAAAGAAGAGAAAACCAAGGATATATTCAAAGATATTTTAACGAAAAGTACATAATTTTTCATGCAATAATATTTTTAGATAAATTTCACTCAATCGATGGTCAAAAATCTCTTATAACGACGCTTGAATTTATTAAACATTGTATTATTTATATAATAAATGATTTAACACTATTTTGTGGGAATTATTTATTTACATTATCATAAAATACTTAACGCACATAATTAGTAGATATTTAGATCTATAGACATAAACTTATTCACATTTAACATAATTGCTTATTATAATATAAATTCTGTGGTAAGTTTCTTTGGTTTTGTTTTAATATAATGAACACAAGACTCGTGACATAACAACCATTTTTCACAAAATAACGTCCTTCCCGACAAGAATATCTTTATAATTATAAATTTCTTCATTTGGTCAATAAATATTGCGCATTTCCCGATATATAAAAACAATGAAATCTCGCACCGTTGTCTGTGCACCTTAAAGCAAATAATGTTGAAAATTATGGTGATTTTATTGATTTGCTTCTGTAATTGTAATTGAAGTTTTATTGATATGATTCATTTAGTTTAAAAAAAAACTCCAGAATATCGAACCCTGATTTTTTTTCTTAAGATTATTTCGTATATGACTAGTTTTACCAGTTGAAATTCTCATGTTTTTAATAAAATTTTCGATTGAAATCCTACAAGTACTCTATCAATAAATCTACCGATAACTTTAGTTTCTAATGACTATGGTGCATTATTATTTATAAGTGACTAGGATCAATGGTGAAATATGAGTTTATCAACATTATAAAATCTATAAATCAATGAACAAATTGTTTCTAGTCAAGAAGCAACAACAAAACTTAATAGATTGAAAACAAGAATTAAATAAAACAACGAATATATAGAAAATGAGATCGACTTAATTACTTTTTAACACATTTGGAAACTTCTATGGTTTCGACCGGAATCATTCCTTAAATGTAAGGTTTGTTAAACATTAATATTTCTTAAGTAAGACAAGTCGCATATGAACAGAACACTTTACAACTGATTCATTGTTATTATCAACTGGTGAAATTTTCAAAGTCTTCATTGCACCATCATTGAAACAAACTTCAATCGACAACTGAAACATGAACGAAGAAACATCTTTCAGTTGGAATGTCTATTTCAGTTCATCGCCTCACTTTCTTGTGAGGCCTGGAGTGATGCAACTTGCCACCGTCTACGTCTTGCTTCAAAATACGTCATTTTTTACCTCCCACTCCGCTGACTAGGCCCTGGCCTGTACCTAACCCTGCCAGCGTGAGCCTATCTGTGCTTTGCACTCCGGAGAGATTGAGTCGGTCAGGATCCCGGGAATTAGATACAGCTAAGCTGAGTCTGTCTTGTCCGGCTGATGTGAGCAGTCGCTCGGCATTGTTCAATGTGGACAAGGACAGCCTATTTTCAGGAATGCGGTCGTTCGTTAGGGACAAACGGTCCGCGGGTATGTTCATACGGTCGTTCGATGTGGAACTGGAAACTGGTGTGTTGGATCTGGTTATCTGCGATGGTTTTGGTTGTTGTTGCTGGGACGGAGGAGATGTTACCGTCAGCAGTGCTGAAGACGGTGGCTTTTGATCCCGACCACAACACACCTGAAGATCATACGATCGATTTAAATCTTTTTATTATATTACAATATTGAACGTTGAAAAAAATAATATTATTTTACCTGGTGATGGTTCTCCCAATCTTTGTGCTGGCAGAATGCACCACAGTATCGAGCGACGTTGCATCCGCTGCATGTTTCTTGAGCTTTTCTCCCACAATTCCAACAAGACTGAAATCACATTGTTGAATGTTGTTTATGCATCACATTTTCAATTGATTTACAAAATATGGATCATGAAACTAACGTTATGATGGTCTGGAGGAGGTGGAGATTGACTGGCAGCTCGTCTTGAAGCTGGAAGACGCAATAGCCTCTCCAAACGTGCTCTTTCAGCAGCGGCTGCTCTTTGTAATTCTGCCACTGCTTGTCTTTTCACCTGAAATAAAAAAAATCAATCAATTATAATATAATATTGAAATTATATAACGTCATTAAATAAAAAAAAGGTTTTTTTTTTTCATATAGAGTGAATTAAAATAATGAAAACCATGCTTTATCTAACAAAGAATGATTTGAATATAGAAATTAAAAAAAAAACTGACTTGGTTCACTGAATCTTCAGCTCGTCGTCTTAGTTCTGAAACCCGTTCTTCAGTTTGCCTTACAGTAGCAGCCATAATTTCACTAGCAGTTCTTTTCATTTCGACTCCTTCGGGAGAATACCCTTCATTAGCATTCCCTAAAAAAAAAAAAAAACGATAATTACGACAAAATATTCTCGATCATTATAAATCTAGCATATTTTATCACCTCGTTGTTGCAATATGGCCAGAGCTCGTTTGGTCTTCTCAACCATGGACAAGATACAATTGAGCATAGTATTTATATTCTTCCATTCTTCGTCGTTTTTCGCGTTCGCGATGGAATTAAGACCCAGACCAGATGGCACAGCAGAAGCAGGAGCTCTCTGCTCCACCGAATTCAATCCAGTTCCAAGAGTTTCCCTGGCTGACGAATCCCTCCTCAAATCAAAATTGGTCGAAACCGGATCGGAATGGGCGCCGTGAAAACCAACATGATAGGGATGAGAATATTCAAAAAGATGAGAATGCGTCTGCAGCGGGAACAGCAAAGGAGACGGATTCACCAAAAGTGCAGAGGAAGCATGAGCCCTCTTCGGAGGGGGCTGATACTCCACTCCATCCATCAAATGATGAGAACCATTCGTCTGAGGCAAAGGACCCTCGTAAAACCTGCAAAAATTGATTTAAAAAAAAACAAACATTAGAAAAATGCAAGGTACTAATTTAGCCGATTTGCCGGAAGCGGACGTTGGTCGGGCGCGGCGCGAATTTCGGCCAAATCGATCGCGGGCTGTTTTTCTACAATGGTGGGTCCTTTGTCATGTTTGATTAAAAGCACCTATCAAAATCATACACGCAAGCCGAAGCCGCCAATTGACAAAACAATTTATTTCGTTGGGCCGACATGTCGTCCGGACTGGGGAGCGCTCTCCCGTCCCACCGAAAGATTTGGTTTGGTCTCAGCGGTGCTTAACCTTTTTCGAGAGGGACCGGAAATTGGCTGGATGGGGCGCTTTTGTATTTTCTTTTGTGTCTAGTGTTTGGATTGATATTTACTCTCATTATAGATATTATTGGGACAAATGTTTTTATATGTCTATGAATACTGAAATAATGGTTAAAAGTTTGATTTTTATCAATTTTTTTTTTCAATATGTCTTTTCGAAAACGATAGAAGATGTATATTCCCAGTGAAAGTATAAATTGTACGTAAAGATCTAAAAAAATTATTTGAATGAACGAATGAACGAATGAACGAACGAATGAGCGAATGAACGAATTCGCTAGTAACGAGATATGATTGGGAAAAGCCTAGTTATATATTTACAGAAGTATATTTTCATCATGTAAAATACAGGTATTCTTCAATTAAGACGGAGACACATTTTTGAACTTTTATGAAAATTTCCATTTTTAATACAATAATTCGATATATTTTTTTTCTGAAATGCGTTTGTCGTAGGTGATGGTAGTTCTCGAGCTAAAAAAATATTTATATATTACGAGTCGAGGCTATCTGTATATTTTTACTATAAAATTGACATGTTTTGAGATTTATGGAAAAATTCCAACCATGACACTCTTGACGAACTAATATTAAACTAACATTTGTCAGGAAACCATACCAAATACATTTATCGAGCCATCCACAAAGCAAACTAAAATCACCGTACAAGAAGCGAAATACTCATTCTTGAAGAAAATTCAACAGTAATAACAGTTTGATTCCTTTGATGGACCAACGTTAACCTAACCACAAGAGACCATACTAAATACACTTTACTTATCGAGCCATCCACAATGCAAACTAAAATCACCGTCCAAGAAGCAAAATACTCATTCTTGAAGAAAATTCAACAGTAATAACAGTTTGATTCTTTTGATGGACCAACGTTAACCTAACCACAAGAGACCATACCAAATACACTTTACTTATCGAGCCATCCACAATGCAAACTAAAATCACCGTACAAGAAGCAAAATACTCATTCTTGAAGAAAATTCAACAGTAATAACAGTTTGATTCTTTTGACGGACCAACGTTAACCTAACCACAAGAGACCACACCAAATTCCACTTTTTGAACCACCAACAACCCACACGACATCCGAGGGACAGCACGGTCCGAAAACTCCGATCGCTGTCAGACACTTAATCAAAATTTGCGGCATTATCGCCGCGGACATTACATCCAGTTGGCACGAGCCGTGGCCATTGTCCGCTGGTCCTCGACATGACTTTTGGGCTATATCAACAAGCTTTGACGGTTGGCGATTTCGTTTTCGGACACTTCTGTCGTTTTCGGAACTCCTGTCCGATGACGAGGCACAATCGATTGGAACGGCTCGCTTTCGGGCGGGTTGGCCACAGCTGGATCTGGATGATCCGAAATCCGAATGGTCTTGATGGGATATGCCTTGAAAATTTTGTTGAAACGAAACCTTTTTTTACTATTTCTATTTTAGAAAGTAATATCAGACAAAGGCAAGTGCAGTAGATCCCCCTATAATGTCAAGATATAATGTAGGTTCGACGTTATAGGGAGGGATATAATAATCAATAAATGGAACATTTTCATTTTTCTTTTTTTTTTCGGGAAATTTTTACGTGTTAACTGCTTTTTTCAAATGAATTTGAAACGAATTAAAAAAAAAAATATTTGAAAAAACTTGCGTTATAGAGGGTACCGCCGCAAACGTTATAGAGGGGTTTTACTGTATAATAATTCGATGTATGAAATGATTTGAAATTTATGCAACATCACTTGGTAAGACTAGAAATTTTCAATTCCATCAAAAGTTCAGTTGCTTGTTGGAAAAAACGTTGTTCATGTTCGTAGACTTATTCGAATTGTTGTATTAAAAATGGAAATTTTAATATAAATAAAATTAAATGATATTTTTTTACATAGATTTGATTTATGAACGAAGTTCAGGAATGTATTTTCGTCGTAAGTTAAGGAATACTTGTATTATAAAAGAAATTAAATCTCATTGTATTAAACATTAAAATTATCAATTTGAATTGTCACATGGTATCTAAAAAGACGACATGTCCTTTAACAGTTCGCGTAATGTATTTTTTTATCATCTCGATTTGAAAAAATATACATAGATATGTCCAAGCCCAATAAAAAAAATAAAAATTCAGCTTTAAAAGTAGAATGAAATATTACTTCATCACGTGACCACCAAATAACGTACTTTCACTGGTTGATTCAATAAAATATTCGAAACTATTAGATTTGAGACTGAACGGAATTTTTTTTCCTAGCATAACATCTAGAGGCCCCTAAGGGTTAGGTTAAGTTAGGTTAAGAAAAATAAATTAGTTCAGTTTCAAACCTAGTAGGTAGCACCAAATATTTTGTTACTTTAAAAAATGTTAAATATGGTAAACTTTCCCTCTTTTTATTGTTCAAACATTTATTAACTCTATTCCAATTCTCAATCTAGTAAAACACCTTTAACTACCATCCATCAAATAACCACGCAACTTTTCGCTTAACATGAAACAAATCAGATCATCAGACATCAATCAATTTTCGAATACCGCATTATCATTGGATATACGAAAAAGTGCGTGCTCGAACAAGCGAGAGGGCACTGCAGTCGACGGTGCGCGTGTATGGCCGCTAAAAAGAGGTCTCAGGGATCAAAGGCGTGCCGGTGACAGTTGGGGGCCCTGTCGCCGACACGGGCCGTAATGAGGGCGCACGCCCCCCGATCGGGGCTCCACCCCGCCACTTTTACTCGTTTGAAGGCCCCGATTTTGCTTTGCGATGAAAATGTGGGCGATTGCTTCGGCGTTTTCGGATAGAATCCCCTATCCCCTATATATAATAGCGGATTTCTGTGTGTCTGTGTGTCCGTCTGTGTATCTGTGTGTCCGTCTGTACGATGACGCTCGCGACTTTAAAACGACGCGTCGATACGATTATTTTTTTACGTCTATAAAATTATTCTTCATGCGCATATGGTCTTTATGCGTATACACTTAACGTCTATAATGTCATACTTATGAAACCGTCTCTATTGACTTATGCAATACGTCGATTATTACGCAGTGGAAAAAATATTTGAATCCCCTATACATGTATATAA
>JAOXNN020000029.1:3733975-3745347 GCA_028571205.2 Hydropsyche betteni | reverse complement strand
TTTTCACATTTTATCGTTTTCCGTTTCTTAACAAAACTACAGCCGATGTTATTAACATCGGGCCTATATACTAGTTAAAAATATCTATCTATAATATTAGAAAACTGAACATAATGAACGATATTTCTTAAGAAGATGACATTTTGAACTTCGTCCAACGGCGGCACATTGTCTCGTGACGTCATCAGTCCATGAAAAACACCAATTTTTGGCCAGCAGCGGCAAAAGCCCACGGTTGGGCGTCCATGCCCCGCATCCTCCAGGTCCGAGGGTGGCCAAGGTGTTGAACCCTTCCTTCGAAATCAGAGCCAGATGCGAGCCGTTTTGTTCACGCAAACGCTTTAAAACCTATCAACGGCAGACAGCCGCGAACTTTCCACTCGCACCGAAATCTTGTTCGCACGGTCAAATTAATGGTGTGTTCCCAACTCGAACATGTTCGGAACCCGTCCGAAAAATGTGCAATAAAATTTTGCCAATACACAATCGAATGAACGGTTCAGGGTGGGGCTAAATGAGGGGAGTAAATAGTGGTAAGCGAAATTTGTCACTTTTGGAGGTACACTTTCGTGACCGGTGACCTCTGTACGGGTCATGAAAATTTTTTTGCGAAGATGGCCGGTGACACATTTGTGTCACGATCGCCCAGCGGCTATTATCTAATGCTGTATATGCGTTCGGGCATATTCGGATGTATTTGACAATGAAAGACATGTTCTAATAATTCGAATTTGATACGGCTATTATGGAATATCGAATTGAGTGTAAGTCGCGATCGATTTTGATTAAAATTCTTGGGAATTAGGATGCCATTAAAGGTTGCGTGACGTACGTGCCAAGCGCCCAGTTCGCTGGATTCGCAAATCGGCACGTTCCCTAATAATTATTTCGCACTCCATACAACTATCTCCTATAATATTATTATATCGTGTACAGACCGGTGCAATTTTCGTTTTTTATTATTTCCAATATGATTGATAAATCTCTCAATAGTTTTTTTTCGTATTATATGAAGCTGGCGGTAGTACCCGGTGTTGCTCGGGAATTCAATTATAAATCAAATTATTTTTTTAATTTAAATTCATTAAAACAAAAGCATAAAGCATGGCAACAGATCTTCGACTTAGTACCTACTTTGATATGTATGATTCTATGAAGTGGTAACCAAAGTAACTAAATTCAACGAACTTTAGATCTTTGACTCTCAATACTGAATTTTTTTTCATCTTAAATTAGCTTCAGATCAAGTTGCAAAATGATTTCAATGATACAACACATTCTCGACAAAAAACACATGCCAATTTTTATGGCGATCGGTTGAACGGTGTTGGAGTGAAATGGCATCAAACAAACATCTATTTTTATATTATTTATTATACAATTCACAAATTTCTCCACAAACACTCACACGACACAAACCGACGAACACCTACGACAAAATCGCACCCGACAACAGAAAATGGAAACTCCGCGAGCTTTTTAATCAAACCCATCGCACAATGGTACGCAGAGCATAATGAATGTGTCGGTTGTCGCCATCTGTTAGCGGCTCAAGCGGCCTCCTCAGTTTGCTCACCAGATTTAATTTCGATTTCCACACTGGTGCTCCATAACAACAACTGGCGTGCTTTTTTCCCGGTCTCCATGTTGTGCTCGAGCGGGAAAACTGCACGCGCCGGCCGCCATCTTTAACATGGCCGACGGTTCGAATCGAACCGCGTGCGGAGTGTGCGTTTTTGTTTCAGGGATATGGTCGATTTGTTTGTTGTACGGTTCATTAGGGAATCGAATGTGTAGGACGAGGTTTCATATGTGAAAAAAATCTATATATATGTTACAGTTTGAGTTCGTGCACGAACAAACTAGTCTGTTTATTCACCTTTTGAACGCTCTAGTCCAATTGTTAGTGTGGAACGACAATTTAAGTTGTTTGTAATCAGATAACGCTGTTATGCTAAAAATATCTATAAAGTGGAAATTGGTATATCAACTAATGATCGAAAAATACGCGTAGTGTCTACCCGTCGTGTCAGTTTGAACTTTGAGAGTTTTTTTTTTAATACGTTTTCACAATTCAAGCTAAAATGCTAATCCAACCTAACCCAAGCATGATACTTATTACGTCTCTTTTTAGTTTAGACGCAATTATGTGTAGGTAAAATTTGGCAGCTGTCATTCAAATTAAAATCGATAGTTTGGGTGTACCCAAACTAGTATGGGTTTAAATAAACAAAAGTGAACACTTGAACTGTGGCATATATAAAAATGGATGTCTGTATATTAAACGACGATTCACTCTAACACCGTTCACGTTTCAACTCCGAAAATTGGCACGTATATGTATTTTCTTGTCGAGAAAGTTTTCGTAATCTTATATAAAAAAAAATCAGAAAAAAATCCATTACGAAGAGTTGAAGATCTGTCAACGTGTCTTGGTTACGCAATTCATAGAATCATATGAAGCTTTTATAATACAGACTGGAAGGACAACGTCTGCCAGGTTCAGCTAGTAAATGGATGTTTGTATTTATATTTGTTTGATGCTGTTTCACTCCAACATCGTTCGACCGATCGCCATAAAAATTGGCATGTATATTTATTTTTTTGTCGAGAATTTTGTTGTATCATTAAAATCATTTTGTAACTCGATCTGACGATGATTTAAGATGAAAAAAAATTCCGTACTGAGAGTCGAAGATCCCACGTTTGTTGAATTTAGTTGCCATGGTTACGCAATTCATAGACTCATATCTATCCATCAGTCGACGATCTGTCGCCATGTTTTATGCTTTTGTTTTAATGAATATAAATTTAAAAAATAATTTGATTTAAAATTTAAGTCCCGCGCAATGCCGGGTACTACCGCTAGTAATAAGTAATTCGTTACTATCATATTTTCCGATCCGAAAATCAAAAAACAACAATAATAAAAAAAAAACTCCCCCACATCCCTACAAAGAACAAACCCGCCATATTTCCGGCGAAGAAAGCGACCGAATCCGGCGGGCCAATTTGTCGGCCGGAGGACAGATAAATCAGAGCTTTCGCTTATAAAAACGACAATAAGGCGGCGCTAAAAATTAAAACCGGGAAACAAAGTGCTTTCTTTAGCGCCAACGGGCGCAAAATATACGAGCGAACTTTGCCGCGGGCCACCTAGCGTGTAATGTTGCGATATAATGTAGCGTGAACGGATTTTCACTATTGGCGCAACCCTCACTTCACCGGCGGGGTGTAAATGGCGGTGTTTTAATGCTTCGAAGAAATGTGTGCACCAAAAAAGCGCGTTGAAAGTTGCGTTATACACGTATATCCGATCTAGTGCATCTTCTCGAGGATTCTTTCTCGAGAATTTCTCGAGAAAAATGGCGAAGTCGAGAATTCTCGTTTCTCGGGAAATGACAATTCTCGATTCTAGTTTTTCTTCTCGAGGATTCTTTTTCAAAAATTCTCGAGAAAAATGGCGAAGTCGAGAATTCTCGTTTCTCGGGAAATGACAATTCTCGATTCTAGTGTTTCTTCTCGAGGATTCTTTCTTGAAAATTTCCCGAGAAAAATGGCGAAGTCGAGAATTTTCATTTCTCAAGAAATTTGCAAATTTTTCAAGATATTAGAAATAATCTGAATGCCTAATTTGATCTTCTTTTATACGGTTTTGAAATTAAATGGTTCAACGAAAAAGAACCGATTATTTTTTAACGCTGTTTATTCACTTTAATATGGTATAAAAATATATTATTGTGTCACAATGGTAAGTTAATATACAATTATAGATATTGAATATAAAATTTGCTTATTTTTCGATGATTTCATATCTCGAATTTTTTTCATATTAAACATTTTTTTCACTGATACCTATTTTTATCTTTTTAATTTTTATATCGTCACTATATATATATTTTTTATATTGTAGTCTCCGAAATGTATACGTAGTGTAAAAAGAGGGTTGAGTATACTTAAAAAACTTCTATACCGCTTTTACACTCCGAATTCAACTTTACACAAATCAAATTCAATCTTTTAAACTTAAAATTAAATTTTTTACAAATCAAGTTTCACTATTGTAATTTTTTTATCGTTTTTTTTAATTTTCATTATGATTTCAGGAAAAGTATAAAAGAAAAGTTAGTTACATATCCATGGTACATATTATTAGATTGATGTATTAAAAAATATGTGTAATTTATTTTAAATCGCCAACTGAGATTTTCAAAGTAAAATTGAAGATCAGATTGTATTTCAAATATAATAAATAAATAGGAAATATAAATTAAATGAAGAATCTTTCATTCAAATTGATTGATAAATGTTAATATGTTTAATATTGAAAAATCTCCAAATGCATGAAAACGACGGTTCTTAATTGCGATTGTAATAATATCGAGCAATTAGAAGTGCAATTTCAGTGCCCTGTTTGGCCCGCGTGTACTTCTGATAAATATCCTGAGGGTACCCACATTCCACTCTTCGGGGACATATTTTTGTGCTCGGCGTGAATTTGCCCAATTCAGAAAAGCCCAACCTTCCCAACTGAACTCGACATTCTTTAAAATGGTACACAAAACACAATCGAAATGATAAATAATTCATATTAACATTCAATTTTCAAATCACAATAATACCGCAGTGGATTATTTTTTAAATTATACTTCTATATGGAAGTGTAGCATATTCGTAAAACAAATTCTGAATTTCGGTACAATTTAATATAAATATTTTGGAGAAAATTTTCAAGTATTTGAATATGTGTGTATATGTTATAATTTGAGTGTCCACTTCGTTTGTGTACGAAGAAACTAGTCTGTTTATTCACCTTCTGAATGCTCTAGTCCAATTGTTTGGGTGGTACGACAATTTTAGTTGTTTGCACTCAGATAACGCTCTTATGCTAAATATCAATAAGGTGGAAATTAGTATCTCAACTAATTAAACCTCAGATTGAACCTCAAGAGTTTGTTTTGAACACGTTTTCACAACTCAAGCTAAAACGCTAACCCAACCTAACCCAAACATGATGCTTATGACGTCTCTTTTTAGTTTAGACGGAATTATCTGTAGGTAAAATTTAAAAATTGACATATGAACTAAAATCGATAGTTTGGGTATACCCAAACTAGTATAGGTATAAACAAATAAAAGTTTACACTTGAACTGTGACATATATTATAAATGGATATTTTTGTAAATATTGATGGAATTTGGTATAGTTTATTTTTTTAATATTTATAGCGTTGAAGTATAACTTTCAACACGAGTAATGTTCCTACATTCAACTTTTTTTAAATCTTATAATTGATTTGAGGGTCAACCATCACTTTTTTATTAATAATATTTTTTTAACAAAATTTTATTATTTTAATTGATAATTTTCATTATCCTCGTTACATTAATCTTGCAGGGACCTGCATGCATGGTCATGCGGGCCACATGAACTCGCTTTCTTATTTCACTTTTCTGATTCAATCATGCCCATATACGATGTGTGTAGTGATGCTGAAACTTTTCTGAAAAAATTGATCCTTTTTGATCTTTGTCATGTTTGGGAACAGTTTTATGTAGAAATGCTTGTTCAAAGTATTTTTAAATATAATATTCAAAGATTAATCTAGGTCTGTGAATGGATATATCGGGTGATTTGATTTTGATTTTGGTCAACTATAATATGTTGTTTTTAAGAGTTAAGAAAAAAATATATATTTTGATATATGAAACTGTATAGTATTGGAATCAAACTTCGTGTAAATGCGGTAATATGAAAAAAGGTTGACGACAGCACTCGCCGAACGATTTGTTAGTATCGCCCGTAGCCCGCATTTGTCTCGGCTCGGTACAAAAGTGAAGTAATCGCAAACATTTGATCTCGCGCCGTATTTATTGCGAAACGATCGTCGTTCATATTCGATATTCGGTGAGAAAATGATGCCCGGGTATTATGCGAAGCTTCCCGCGCTGATTCTGCGAAAAATTTGAATTTAAATTCGTTTTTATTCGCGGGAAAATGAGCGTTTATCGCCGCCGAGGAGGGTGGGAGCAATATTGCGGGGGTTGGTGTTTAAGTTCTGGGATTTTATGAAGATTTATTATGTTTTTTTAATATGTGTATTCTTGATATTTTTATTTTATGGAAATATTACTTTTTGAAAAATAATTGCATAAAATAAAATTTTAGAAAATTTTATTTTTTTATAATTAAATTTTGCGTAGTAATTAATAGCTTTTCTTTAAAATATGACATGTTCAATAAATGGATTTATTAGTAAATCTATATATATTCCCAATGAAAAAATTTCGTATGAGGAATTGTATGATCTAGGGCCTAGGCAGTCATCGGCAACGATGACAGTCGATGGTCCGCGGACCATCGACTGACCCATTTGACAATTTCAAGTGACCCACTCGAGTAACTTTGGTCAAGGCAATTTTTTTTTATAACTACTAGAATTTTTTTTTTTTTCAATATTTTATTTAAGAATATGAGAATATGGAAAAAATTATGGGAAAAATCTTATACCCCGAAAAAAGACAGAAAAGTATGGCTATGTCGAAATAGGTGACAAATTAGTTTAAAACACTGTAGTTATTATCTTAGTAAAATTTATGTTATTACTCAATAAAACCGTTTGAAAATGTAATCAAAACATCTTCATAAAAGTCATACTTTGGTTACTTCTGACCCACAGTCAAAAAAGGTTACCAAAGCCTGACGTAAAGTCTACACCAGTAATGGCAAACTTTTTGAACTCAGTATGTCAAAATTCATAAAAAAAAACTAACTTAACTCAGGTGTCGTATCATACCTAGAAATATATATTTGTAGCACAAGTAAAAAGAATTATATTTTTATATTATTTATTAAAAATATAATAACAAATGACGTCTGTCACCCTAAATATTTTTACACGTAACAGTCAAAGGTCCGCCGTCACTGATCAGTGATCAAATCACTGATCTACTATAGATATCCATAGTAGAATAACATCTCGCTAAAAAAAATATTTTACTATTCCATAATACAACTCTAAATCATATATTGACCTTACGGAATTTCACAAAGTAAAAAAAGCTCCTCGAACTTTTCGAAAAGCTTTCGTATTTATATCGGCGCGGAACGATCGGTACGTACCGCAATATGATATGATATATCATATCGCATAATGCGGCAATAAAAATAATGAAATATTCGCGAGGTGAGAGCGAAAATCTCGCGATTTATGCGAGGACTTAACCACCTCATCGCCCGCAATTACCTAATAACGCGGAGCTGCGAAAAATTTTCAAATCTCCCGCGAATAATGAGCGATTTATATTCATGGGAATGTAGCCGGTTGTTATGGCGGAATTTTCGGATTTATGCGCTTTTTTTCGGGATTTTTATTTATTTATTTTAATATTTAATTAATTACGATGGATGCTTGGAGCTTTTGATAATCGCCATATTGGGAAGTTCTGATTCAAATATTTCATTTGGAAATTTGTATGATTTTCAAAATTTTTACAATACGGGAAATGTTTGGGAATCGTGTACTCACTTTTAGATCGGCGTTGTTGTTGTTGTTGTTGTTGTTGTTGTTGCTGTTGTTGTTGTTGTTGATCGGGATATGTTATTGATGTTGGGGTTGTATCTTTGGGGTCTGGTATTTCTTCTTTAATGACTTTATTTTCCATTTTCTGAAAAATTAAAAGTCGTTTAGTGTTTGGATAGGAATCATATTTACGATTTCAAAAATCCGTTGCGGAAAATTCATCCCTCATTTTTGCAAAACAATATTTAAAATATATTTGGAAATTATTAATTATTGATTGTGGCAATTATACTGTGCGTTTAAATCGGTTCTCCTTCCTCTCCCTTCTTGCTATGTACATTCTATCACTTAAGTTGTTATTTCATTCATAAATAAATATTCGAATTTACGAATATTGATAAAGGGGCGAATATATCCGAATATCGGATAATCGTATATTCGATTGGGAACCCTAGTGATAACCTCCTCAAGGCGCTACGGGTGTTAAAAGACATCCGCCAATACCACCAAACACTGTGTAAAATCGAACACAAAAAATGAGACATTTTATCTCCAAAATCCATCTTACAACTAAATGATCCAAAATCGATTCTCATAAAGCTCAAAAAAATTTTTTTTTAAAATAAACTTCTACCACTAATTATGAAAATTTTGTATCTTTAAAAAAAAGGTTGAGGCTATTTGCAGTTTCACTAACTGCGAATTATTGGCTATTTGCAGTTATAGTAACTGCGAACTTTTATTGATTTTTTTGATAAAACTTTTATTAAATTTAATTATAATTGTATGTATTATGTATTATTATTATTATTATGTAAATCTTTGCGACAGCGATTTTTTTTCAGCTTCTACCACAAATCGCCAGTGGGCGCCTAGCTTAATTGTCAATACAAGAACATGTAATGATGCAGACAGAGTGAAACGTTGCAGCAAATGAGCAGATATTGTAAACACCATCAATTTATATACAAAACTAAATACTAAACAAAATGCCAAAAGCTCTACGTAAATAATGGTTAACAAGCTGTGACTGTGAATGTAACTGCAAATAGCCAATAATTCGCAGCTACTATAACTGCAAATAGACAATAACTCACAGTTACTATAACTGCAAATAGCCAATAATTCGCAGTTAGTGTAACTGCAAATAGCCACACCCAAAAAAAATCATTCAATAACGAATTATAGAATCGGCGAAAAAACGGCGCCGAAGCGCTAGCTTTCCCGACCATTCGCCGATGCGTATAAATGTTTTATAATTGGAACCGATAGCGGGGGCAGATTTATAAGCAGGGCCGGACCATCAAAGCCGAATTAGGGTGTGGGCGCGGCCCGCGCGACATCTGGCCCACTTTTTCTGCACTAATTGCCCGGCTATTAGCCCTAGCGCCAACTTGGGGCCCCACCGTGACGCACATGCCAAATTACACCGCCCCGCATGTACGCCCTGTCGTTCAAAAATCGCGATTTATTCCCGTTCCGTTTGTGTGTGGGTGGAAAAATGCGCGTTTCGGCCGCGGGCGGGGGTCGCCATTTCCCAACGGAGGATGAGTCTTGGAGGTGAAGGTGAAGATTAGTGGTGGAAGTTCGCTCGATTGTTGAAGATGTGTGATTTTTATCGGTTTCGAATAAAGGATAGGTTTTTGAGACAATAGTTCTAAAATAGTGCTAAGCGCCAAAATTATGAAATCGAGTTTCTTTTATTACCGAGGTCTAAGCCTCGCAGGACTAATGGTCTCGTCTCGTCTGTCAAACTGGTGGTCATTGCTATCACAAAAGTGTTCAGCGAGGGCGCAGTTTGCTCAGTCTTTATCTCGTTGCCCCCCGGGTGGTCATTGCGATTTGCTTTGTGGAGAGGCAGTGAGCAAAAAGTTTGATACATAAACTTGCATATCATTGGTCTGAGAGCTTTATCCGCTGGTATGGGCGGATTGGCTTTTATGGTACATGCTCCTTATCGATACGAGGTTGGCTCTCGGATAAGGTATATAGCCTAGACCCCCCAATATTTGATGGGGAGACCTTGTACTGCAGTGAACACAAAGCGGATCGACAATGATGATGATGATGATGACTATAAAAATTAGTACGTTTACTACAGAAATTAATAAATAATTACAAATTCTCTAGAAAGATGACAGTACTATGTCGGGTTACTCCTAGTTTTATTTGCATCTAAATGCATGTAAATTGTTTTTTGAAGAACAAAGTGACAAATGTCGTTTAGCACTATTTACTGCCGAGCACTCATTTAATAAAATTGGTGTTTTTCTTTTTGTGAAATATAGTATGTTCTATAAGAAGAAAATTTTGATTGAGTAGAAATTTTCTTGATAATTATTAAAGATGGGTTATTTTGGATTATATTTTGAGGTAAAATGTAGGATGAATTTTTGAGATGAAGATTCTTATGCATGGTAAAAGTTTACTTGATCGTAATTAAAGATGTTTTTTTTTATAGGTGAAATTTGGGATGAGTTTTTGACTAAAAACTTCTAATTATGATTTGTGGAAATTTGCTTGATCGTTTTTGAAGGTGTGATTTTTTTTTGTTTGAAATAGGGGATGATTTTTTTAGGTGAAAGTTCTTATAAGTAGTGAAAATTTTCTTAATCGTTATTGATTAAAGATGAGTGATTTTCATATTTTGAAAGGGGGGGGGAAATCGAAGATAGATCTTTAGTGGAAGTTTATTTGATAGTTATGAAGGATAAGTGATTTTTTAAGATGAAAGGCAAGATAAAACTTCTTGTACAAGATGAAAACCAACTTGACCATTATGTAAAAATGTACGAACGTGTGAATTGATAAAATGTGTATTGTGAATGTGAAAAATGTACACTTCTCTGATTTTATATATAAAACTCCTAATGTCGAATTTTAATTGAACGAAAATACATCCTTCCGAATTGGCCAAAACAAAATCAATGATGCGTATTACAAATTTAGACCTGTTTTATATGATTATACATACATTATATATTAAATATATAATATATATAAATACGGCCCGCTATAAACAAAGGTGATTATTTTAACTGGTATAGAACAGCGTATCTGTCGCGGTTTGTTTCGCACTGTAAAAATAAAACACGTGGCTTTTGTTCACAGCTGGAACCGGAACGCAGTGGTTCTCAACCGCTAAATTCAATTTAAACTAGACCATTATCTAATACATGATTTTTTTTATAACGACTAATGTTCTGTTTAGCTTTTTCATATTTTTTTTTTCATTGGAGCAAAAAAAAAATTAAAAATATAAATTTTCTTATTTTAACATAAGATCCTATAGAAAACTGAACATTAAAATCTACGTATCTACGTTCAAGGTTATAATATATAATACTAATCATGGAGCCTCACCCGTGTTTTATAAAATTTTGTGGGAGTTTTTTTTTAAAGTTGAAGACGTGTGTATATATTTTAATAATAAAACATCTAAATAGAAAGTTAAAGAAAGCATTTTTCCTTTGATTTCAATAGTTTTTGTTGAATAAAGATTATAACACGAAAAATTTGGACTTATCCACCAGCTCGAATTTAAATAATAATTGTAATACAGTAAACTCCCCTATAACGTCAAGATGGGTACCATGTTATAGGGAGGGACATTATATGAGTCAACAAATTTCAATTTTTTTATGATTTAAAAGAAATCAGTAAATCAAACATTTTCAGATTTCTTTTTTCGGACATTTTTACGTTTTAACCAACGTAAATTATTATACTTGATTTGAAATCATAGGAGTGTACGTTATAGAGAATTTTATTTTAATAATAATAATAATAATAATAATAATAATAATGATGATGATGATGATGATGATGATGATGATGATGATGATGATG
>JAOXNN020000029.1:3723001-3733875 GCA_028571205.2 Hydropsyche betteni | reverse complement strand
ACAGTTGAAAAAAAACATCTATACTTGGCTAATACTGCTATTGCTCCTTGGAGCGATGGTTTGGAAACTCTACCAAAATAAAAAAATATTGGAGTCAGAAGCATCCTTGTCAAAAGTGGTGCGGGCGTTTATCCCCGTAGAGGTGGCTACCCCTACTATGGAGGATTTATCTAATGAACTCATAGCCGATGGAATATTTCTACCTGCTAAAGAAATGTCAATAGATGATACTTTAGTTAATTTACTTAGCTTTTTATTCGAGATTTTATACTCTAACGATACTTCTCTAAGGCGAGTCCAACTTCCATCATTGACAGCAAATTCGTTAATTGCAGATCCACCAAGTCCACCACCCAGAGAAGTATACCAAGATTCGTCAAGTAAAACATTGCCTTTGCCAAAATCTTTAATGTTGCCTCTAACCGTACTACCTGCTGGAAATATCTTCCCTGTACTATTCATCAGATCCTTGGTCAATGTAACTTCATTTCCTACATCTTGATATGTGCCAAAGGCATATAGTACAAATCTTGTTCGCTCAGCAAAGTCGGCACCTTGGTAAGTCTCGAATAGGACATTATAATTAAGTTTTCCTATATTTCCTCTTAGTCCAGCTCCTCCTCTCCAATCTGGATTGGGATCTCCGACGATGCCTTGTTCAGGTGCGAGAGTAGGAAATCCTATTTCATTAAGCGCTAAGGTACCATCTGCATTTCTTGCAGCTTTGGATGCAAATAATATACCTAAGGGTTGGCCGACGATCGCATTTGAAGTAATTGACTGATCGGTTATAGCTAATCTTTCTACTCCTGCAAGATCTAAGACTTTGTTTCTATTATTATTAAAATCAATTGCTTATCAATAATTGTAAGCCTCTACCAAATACCGCGACCAAGTATTAACTTGCACAATTTGCAGGCTTTAATTACCAAATCTTGCAAACTTTGCATGAAAAATAAGTGAGGTTTTATTAACTTATTGATTTATAAATATTTTGAATATTTATTGATTTTTAATTATCTTTTTTTATATTAATATTGTAATTTATACGCGTTTTTAATATAATAATTTTCATTGAAAGTAAAAAGTTTTTACATAAATTCAATAGATGCCAGTAAAAAATTAATTATTTAATTAAACTATTAATTATATTTTTTATTGAATTGAATTTTACAAACATTGAATATTGAAAGATTACCCGTAATAATGATTCATTATTATTAATTTTTTTAAACCAAATATTCATGATAAAATAAATGTAATTGAAAAAAATTTAATACTCAAACCTTTTTTTTTAATAAATATAAGTCTATTTATAGAAAAAAATAGTAAATATAGACTACGTCTATGTAAAATGTAAATTAACTCATTTTTTTTTTAACAAAAATGGACTTTTGTTAATTCAAAAAACTTTCAAATAAACGGCTCATTTGTTAACAACATAACATCCCAAAAATGTTGAATCAATTTTTAATTACAGATAATTGCACATAATATGAAACACTGATTATATACATATAACATTTTTTAAACCAAAATCTTTTCCCCATTCAACTATTCCATCAAAATCCGAACCGGAACACAAATCCATTTCAATAAACAACCAAAAAACTGAATTGTACCAACCCAACATCCGAAATCATCAAAAACCGAACAACCCCAATCGAAAATCAATCCGAAAAACGTCACAATGTCTCCGCGGCCATCGCCAGAGCAGCATCATTCCTGAAAGTGCATCAGATTGTTCCAAATTTAGTACGGCCCCACGCGCCGAGGAAATTGAGGATGTCGTCCTAAAATAGAGGAGCACGTGTTAATATGCAGCGGAAGTTGGATCTTTTGGAAAAACTCGATTTTTGATTTTGGTCGTCGAGTTTGGGTCGGTGGGCAATTTCGGGTGTTATCAGTGTAATTCGATTCGGGGGCTATTGTTAGATAAAAAAATTGGTTTTGAACGGTGTTTAATCTATTTGGAAGTTTATTATTAATTTATTTACAATCGCTTTAATTTGTATATACAATATGATATTAATTTTTATTAAAAAAAATTTTTGTTCGATAGATCGACGATTCGGAAATTTTATTTTTATAACAAGTGCATTCGAATATAAAATGATTTAATACTTAAAAACCTAAAGTGATGATTGTTATTCGAACATATTCTGTAATACATAGCATCAAATATATTTTTGTTTCAAATTAAAAAAAAATTATATGATAGGTACATATCACATTATTATTTAAATTAATAATATTTTTAATGGAGTTTGATAAAATAAAATAGAAAATATACATATTAGGTTTATTTTTCAATAATAATAATAAAAATAATTCTAATAATGTTGATGATGATGATGGTAATGATGATGATAATGATGATGATGGTAATGATGATGATGATGATGATAATAATATTGATTGTGCAGTTTTTATATTCCAAATTCAGCCTTTTACAAATCAAACTTAACCCATTTCAAATCAAATTCAACCTTTGTAAATATATTATTAAGACTTTTGCTATAGTAATCGATTAAATACAATAAATTGACATTTATTCATTATTGAATTCTTCAATTTGAAACTATGATAATCTCAGTTGACGATTTTTATAAGTTTTTCTATACACACAAGAACATAAACTCTTTTCATATATACAATCATGTTGCCCAAAAGTTAGGGCCTATCTTATTCTTATTCCTACATTTAAAACCGATAATCTGTAAAAATATATATTATATTAAAAAAAAATACTCTCCTGATGGTGAATTTGATTCGCAAAAGGCTGAATTTGGTTTGAAAAGGGATAAATTCAATTCGCAAAAGGCTAAATTTGATTTGAAAAAACCTATACCAATCAAAATATTTTTTTGTGTTTAAGCGTTTTGTCGTTGCGCGACCAAAAATGGGTCTATTTTCGCCATCATCATACCGTTTTTTTTTGTGACACCGTCCATTTTTTTCAACAAATCCGAAAATTCATACCGATGACGCATTTTGGAAATATCTCTGGAGTGCTCGAAAGACGACAACAAGAAGAAAAACAGGAGAACGAGGCTAGTTGGAGCCGCCACTGAAATAGCGACGAGATGAACGACCGTCTGCGACAAACGAAACTGAAAAGAAAAAATGATGATGACTCCTCCCGTTTATTCCTTCTATTTCTCTCCCTTTGGATCGTTACTTCATTTCGTTTTGCGTTTCTACGCGCCGACTTCTATTTTTAAAGCTCCCTCGGCCGCTAAGAAGTTAACTGTGTAGTTTTCAGATCAGAGCTTCTTAGATCTTTCGAATTTTATATTTGGATATTCGATTGGAGTTGGATTGATCGTTCAAATGATTGCTGAGAGAGGCGAAAGTGATTTTTATATATTTTGAAATTTTTTATTTTTTTTTTTGATGGATTTTTGTGTATGATTGATTAATTCATCTCTGGATTTTTGTGTGAAAACATAAATATAAATTCAGTGATGTAGCCAGGATTTATACTTGCAGGAGTTTAAATTATAAGTGCTATTAATGTTTTAGATACTATAAATTCTATGAATACATAAATGTTATGAATGGTATAAATGCTATAGATACTATGCTATTAATTGTATGAATGTTATATATACTAAGAATGCTACGAATGCTAATAATGGTATAAATGCAATAAATGTTATAGATGATATGAATGCTATAAATGCAAAAATGCTATAGGCTTCGAATTCTAATAATGGTATAAATGCTATAAGCTACGAGTTCTATTAATGATATAAATGCTATAAATTTTATAGATGATATGAATGCTATAAACGCTAAAATTCTATAGATACTGCGAATGCTATGAATTCGTTAAAATTGAAAATGTTATAAGTACTACAAATGCTATTAATGCTATAAATGCTATAAATGCTAAAAATGCTATAGGTAAATGTAATAAGCGCTGTTTCCTATATTCTTTTTTCAAATAAGAAAACTATTTTAAAATTTAAAAACGTTTCAAACTACTTATTTTATTTTTTAAATAAAAAAAAACTTAACACTCATATCTGAAAAAATACATAATTTGAAATTTTTGGAAAAATGAAATTTTACGAAATATATCTTACTTTTCGACAATGATCAATGTAAATAAATTAAAATAAAACAGATCCATTCGCTATTATATAAAATCACAACATGCATACAGCACAATTCAAAACGGCAATTTAATTTGACAATTTGACATATCAACAGTTTCACTGTCAAAACATCGCTTTGAAAAATCGAAGCGTTCCGTTTCGTTTTCCGTTTGATTGTTTTTTCGTCCCGCTCTCCGTGTTTGTTTTCGTTTGGCCCCAAGACGCAACGCTCGCGCCCATTATCCCAGCTGGAGTTATGCAAAGATACAAAAAACGGTTTGTTTTTCATTTTACCGTCCGTTCGAACATCATCGTACAAACGAATAAAATAAATAAATTGGGCTCTTTTCAAGCTATTCGGATTTCAAGTCGTTTCATTCAAGTTTGAGTCAACATTTAATTAACATTTGTGAATTTTTGAAATAATATAAAATTAATTTTATAAAGTATTTTTATAAGCCGTTTGAAAAAATAAATTAACTACCATCGTCAATTACGACAATCTAAACAATGATGTGTTTGTTGACACTTCAATTTATCCCTATTGCTTTCTATACCCGAAACTCAAGTTCTCAATCATTTTTAAGATTTTAATCTTAAAAAAAATATATATATATATGATAATAGTATATTATACTAAAAAAAACAGAATATATAATACATTTTAATATAAATACATAGTCGTAAAATTTTATTACTCAATTGACAAATGCAAATGATCAATATTGATTTGTCATTATTATTGTTTTTCAGTTGAATCATTGCGAATTTGATGAAAAAGCATAAAAGATTTCAAAATTATCGATATGATAATTTAATTGAAATATTTATAGATTCATAATTTATTAATTACTATTTGAGTTCAATCGAAAATGATAAATCAAAAATGATGATTCAAAGTCAACTGAAACTAATTAGTAATGTTCAAATTGTTTTTTAATTCGTATCTATTGAAACAGGGTTGAACATTATTTGAATTTAATTTAAAAAAAAATATTGCGAAAATTTCAACGATTTTTGAAATACGTACCTATTTACGAAGATTGATTATGAATCAAATACATCAGTGCCTAATTTATCAGTACCTAATACATCTATGCCAGTGCACCAGCGCCTAGTAAATTAGCGCATAATACCTAATGCAGTACCCAATCTATCAGTTTCCGATACACCAACGCCCGATGAATCAGTTCTAAAACATCAATGCTCATTGCATCAGTATCCAATGCAACAGTCTATTATTTCAATGCACAGTGCCAAAGTCATCAGTGTCCAATTTAGCAGAGGACATATATTATATCGATGCACAGTGCCTAATTTATCAATATCCAATGTATCAGTTAACAATAAATCAGTAACAAACGAATCATTACCCAATTTGTCAAAGTCCAATTGTCTTGTACTCAACTGACCACATACATATTGGCCATAAAGCACCCATAAATAAAATATATTAACTATTTCTATACTACCTTTTTTTCTTTTATTTTTTCTCACGATTTGTCTAATACCATAACCTCTTAAAAGTATTACAATGCTCTAATACTCTAATACGTCATCCATCATAAAAAAAAATAGAAAAGAACACCGAATCATCATCATGACTATAATTATATCCAAGTACCAATTTTGAAGGGTCATCAACAGCCCCACAGTGACAACCCTGATTAGTGTTAAAGTTGTTGCACTCGACGAAGTTTCGTTCAGTCGGTCGTTAGCTTCTCACAAAGGAAGTTGTTTCTCCACTTCTGAAGCGTCCTGGAAGATCTGAAGTTTCCACGATGAGGGAAATCGTTCATCTTCAGGCCGGACAATGTGGAAACCAAATCGGAGCAAAGGTAAACATTTTTTGGACCTATTACACGACTGAAAAAATACTTTTGATACACATTCATTTTTTTCAATTACGTAGGTAGTTTAAATTTAATACAAATAATACATTTTTTTGACATTTTATTACAAAAGATACATTCGAAAATTTTCTTTATAAATCTTAGCGCGTTATTATTATTATTTTTATTGAAATCTTCATTGAATATGAATGTATAAATATTTATTAGAAATCTTCAAAATAAAATTTTATTTGCATTCCAAGTACTTATATAAAAAATAATTACAGTACGACATGCAAAAATGTGACCGGTTAACATTTTGCAACAAAATGTGCACCAAAGCGCTAAGTAATTTGATCATTTCGATCATGTCGGGTTTCCGTATCGATTTACATGATTGTTTTTTTTTTGTTTAGATTTTATTTTAGAAAGTCAAAATCAGTCGAAGGGTTGGTAATTTGGCATATTCCGGTTTCGAAGGGTTTCTTCCGTTTCAATTTTTTAAATTGTGTAAACGATTTAGGAAAAAAAATCTTTGATAAGATTTGTTGCTGTACTTTGAATTGATAAAAAATTACAATGAAATTTTTAAGTAAAAAAAGTTCATATATTATACTTTTACCATTGTAAAGAGTGATGATTTATATGCTGGGTCAAAACATTTTTTTTGAGACTCATAAATCAACCTACAGATAATCCGAGACGAGGTTATTGTAGTTCAATTATGTCAATTGAAGTTTCTATTGAATTCAAAGTTGTAAAAGCACATAAACACTTATTAAAAAGACTTTTTATTTTAAATATTTAAAAATCAGATCATGAGCTTAAACATTAATCATATTTAATTTTAATAAAATATCTTTTGGATCAAATCTATACAAGTATAATAAAAAATACTATGTCAATCTAATATAAAAGTGTATACCTAGTATATAGTTAAGTATAAAAAAAATATATATTATTATCAAAAATTGATTCAATCGCTTTTTTTAAGCTAAATTTCAACAAAATAATTTGAAAAATATCATCAATTATTTAAATAATCATTTGAAATTAAAAAAAAAATCAAAATGTGACGCGTTTAATGGCGACGCCACTAATCATCAGAAATTTTTTTTTTGAGACAATTAAAACTGAAATTCGCAAGATGATCCATTTGCAGAATTAATTAGTTTCAATTCGTATTTTTTTCTTAACAGTTCTGGGAAATAATATCTGAAGAGCATGGAATAGATCCATCAGGCACATACGTGGGAACATCAGATTTACAATTGGAAAGAATCAGCGTTTATTACAATGAAGCTTCAGGTAAGCTTTCCAAATCATCAAAAATATAAATTTGTTAATTCTATATGTTTTCGAAAATCCGAGTTTGAAATATAATACATCTAATATTTGTAATAATTGTTTTGCTTTACCTTTTATTATATTACTTTATATTTGGGAAGGTTATAATAAGTCAATTTGCAAAAAAAATTCTAAATGACGATTGAAAGCATTTCGGATCAATTTTCAGATATTTTCATGGTTAGTTTGAAAAAAATGCATCACAATTGAAAAAATGTGTGTGAATTACGGCAATCATGTGATGGAAACATCCGTGAATGTTGTTCAATTTTTGGAAGTCACGTAAACCAAACCCAATTATTTCTAATAATATTTTACCATTTAGCAACTGTCTGACGGGAAATGGTCAATGCAGCAAAAAAAATCATTTTTTTATCCGAAATATCATTATCATCATATGTGGCTCATATAAAATTTTAATGCAGGACGAGATCTTTTCGACACCATAGTTATCTAATTTGGAAAAAATGACTTTTAAAATGTTCTTAAAATAAAATAAAAACAATTCATATCACAAAACGACTAGAACGTTCCATCTGATTGGGTCACTTACCTTCAGTGATAAGAAAGAACAAAGTTGATATCAATCTTCTGATGGCATCAGAGAGATCTCGCCTCTCATTGAATATTATGTGATGGTGTATATGTGAAAATTAATTTTCAGCTTTATTGTTCTTTTTCAGTGGCCACTGCTTCCAATGGAGGCAAATACGTGCCGAGGGCAGTCCTTTTGGATCTCGAACCTGGCACTATGGACGCTGTCAAATCTGGAGTGTACGGGAAACTTTTTCGCCCCGATAACTATGTTTTCGGTCAATCTGGAGCTGGAAACAATTGGGCCAAAGGTCACTACACTGAAGGAGCTGAGCTCGTCGATTCAGTGCTGGACGTTGTGAGGAAGGAATGCGAAAATTGCGATTGCCTCCAAGGATTTCAGCTGACCCACTCGTTGGGTGGAGGCACAGGATCTGGTATGGGCACTTTACTCATCAGCAAGATCAGAGAAGAGTATCCTGACCGAATAATGAACACGTACTCAGTGGTTCCTTCACCCAAAGTTTCAGACACCGTCGTAGAACCATACAACGCAACATTGTCAATCCATCAACTCATCGAAAACACAGATGAGACATATTGCATAGACAATGAAGCCTTATACGATATATGTTACAGAACGCTCAAACTTCCCACACCAGGATACGTAGATTTGAACCATCTCGTCTCGTTGACCATGTCAGGAGTTACGACCTGTTTGAGGTTCCCAGGTCAACTGAATGCCGACTTGAGAAAGTTGGCCGTCAACATGGTGCCTTTCCCTCGTCTCCACTTCTTCATGCCTGGATTTGCACCATTAACATCGAGGAATAGCCAACAATACAGAGCTCTCACGGTGCCGGAGTTGACCCAACAGATGTTTGATGCTAAAAACATGATGGCAGCTTGTGATCCTCGTCACGGAAGATACCTCACTGTTGCTGCCATCTTCAGAGGAAGGATGTCCATGAAAGAAATCGACGAGCAGATGATCCACATTCAGAACAAAAACTCCCCATATTTCGTTGAGTGGATTCCGAACAATGTGAAGACAGCAGTATGCGACATTCCTCCGAGAGGGTTGAAAATGTCTGCAACGTTCATTGGAAACACAACAGCTATCCAAGAACTCTTCAAACGGATTTCTGAGCAATTCTCTGCTATGTACAGAAGGAAGGCTTTCTTGCACTGGTACACCGGTGAGGGTATGGACATTTTAGAGTTCACCGAAGCAGAAAGCAACATGAACGATCTGGTCTCAGAATATCAACAATACCAAGAAGCTGCCATTGAAGATGATGGTGAATTCGTGCCGGATGAAATCGAAACTGATGATCTTCAAAACGAAGAAGCCCAATGTTGATGCTTTTTTATCGAGATTTTTCTTTGATTTTTTTTAACTATATATTTTGTATGTAAATATAATGATTATGGAAACAAATTCAAATTTTATACATTTATATTTAGATTTTGGTAAGTATTTTATATAAAATTGATTTATTTAATACATAATTAATATTAATTTTTCTTATTATGTAATGGTAAAATATTTTCATTAACGAGAAAAATGTAATATGTAAAAATGATTAAGCCAAATTTTATTTGAATGAATAAATGATAATAAAAAATGAAATTGATTTTTGTATTGATTATAAAAATTTTATATGAAAAATTCACATTGAGAATTCTTTTATGACTTCAATGTAGAATAAAAATTTTGTACAATAAGAATCTTATAAGTTTTATGATCTAAAAATCTAGTAAGATTTCTAGTAAAGAATTAATGATTTCAAAAGTACATTAGACATCAAATTTTCTTATTTAAAAATCTAATTTCCTTTCATAAAAGTCAATGATTGCAAAACACATAAAATATAATTCGTATTAATATTTAAAAAATAAAACATGTATAGGATTACCGTTGGTGACCAGACATTTGCCCAAATGCGACACTAGCACATGCCAACATCAGTACATACGACTCGTTTTAGAACAACTGGAAAACTACATGATAATCCAATTGAAGCTTTATAATTTAATTCAAACGGATTATTTCTATAATTTTACAGATTGTATTCTACACTCGGTGTTTTAGTGTCGATATGCGCTAAAGTCATTTGGGCAAACGTCTGGAACCGAATAATTCACACACCTTAAATATCAAAAAATGATAAAAATTTAAATGATTCGAGCACTACTTCAAGGAACATTCAAATTGCCCTTCGATACTGTGCAGCCCCCACTTTATAAAACACTGACATCGATAATTACAAAAAAACGACCGATAAAAATAAATACGGTCAATGGTCGTAAAAAATATTGTGCAATCCGAGAAATGACAGCAGTAGCGTCATGGCGACCTCCGCCTATGTCTGGGATGACATGAAGCTGTAAGAATAATTTGACATTTACACTCTTTTCGTAGCTAATTTTCGGATTGTAGCTAAATTTTTCGCTAATTTACATATCCTGGCTTTCGACAGTTCGAAAAATTGGACATTTCCAATCGATTAAAGCCTTAAAAATGTTCGCCGAATGTTAGCTGTCATTTTTGTTAACGTCACAAGTTCGGACTTAGCTTTTCTTTATATTTTCAAAATTTCAATCTAATTTTCAATATTTGTTTTAATCGATATTCTTTAAAACAACTTATTGACTTTTCAATAATATTATGTTCAGTATCAAAGTCCATTTGTTGAAATTTTTAAAATCAATTTTTTTTATAAAATTACATTTATCACTCAGAACTATTATTAATCACTAGCGGTAGTACCCGGCGTTGCTCGGGACTCAAATTTCAAATCAAAATATTCTTTTAATTTAAATTCATTAAAACAACAGCATAAAACAGGCAGCGTATTGTCTGTATTATTATTGGGCAAACATTTTTTTGTGAACCGTCCTGTTTTGGATTCTGGGAAATATGGTCACCCTATTTTATTGATGCTCAAAACCTTCTCTAAAAAAAAAATTTATGTACATGCTAATTTTCATGGCGATCGGTCGAACGGTATTGGAGTGATATGGCGTCAAACAAACAAACAAATATATATACAAA
>JAOXNN020000029.1:3703996-3715979 GCA_028571205.2 Hydropsyche betteni | reverse complement strand
GTAGCGATACTATTTTAGATCGTCAACCATCCTTTTCGTCGGAGTCGGGTGGCGACGTGCTCCTACACTTGACCCGTAAGTTCTATGAATCGACATAAAACTTTACCCCCAGATGGTACCTGACTTAAATATGAAAAAGCAAACGAATCTAAATCACATTAAATCTTTTGTCAGCTTTTTATTAAATAAATCTTAAATCGAAGACTACCGTATTTTGAACATTTTATTTCGATATTTTTTAAAGATTTTGTTCTAAGCAAAGTGTGCTACAGTCAGAGTGCGCCAGCATCATGTGTGCGCCAATGTGATTCGAGCGAACGTTTGTGAATCGAAGATTCGTCAAGAATCGGACGTCGTCAGGACATGGACGCTTTGCGCAATTCTAGGTCCACTCCTGCCGTCGGGGGCCGCGGGCTTCGGAGGGCGGAGGGCGGAGGCTCCGTTGCGCACGCGCGGGACTCCGCCCCACACTTCCACGCTGCGACGCGAACGCTGGAAGGTGAGCTCCCGGCTTTGTTTCCCGCAGCCTCCCGAGCGCCCACATTGCCACATTGCAGCCTTTTAGATAACTTTTCTGATGCACTTCTCTGACCTGCTGCATCAATTGACCTTGAGCGCAGCCACGCAGGCCGATCGCGTGCCAGGCGATTTTGGGGTTTAAGAGCGTCTTTCGTAAGAGCTGCATTTGCCTGTAGATCGAGGCCGTGGGGTGCATATGATTTGGGTGATTATTTTAACGAGGTACGATTTTGATTTAGGGTGTCTTTTATTGGAAAGGACAGGACTTTTAAAACGGTTTTCTTTTCCTTGTCCTTTTTTGTATATAGAATGAATGACAATTTTCCTTTATTTTGAAATTAAAAATTAAAAAATTCTTGCAGCTAAACGATTATGTTTTAGCATTGTAATTTGAACAATTGGCAGTACAAATATAATTTTAAAAATATATCTATTTTTACATTAGGTTTACTTTTAAAAGTTTACCAAAATAATTTTCAAGTTTCGCTACATCATTAAATTCTCATTATTATTCTAGTATTTTATATTTAAAAAGTCGACAAATAATTACCTAAATTCCTAAAATGAAACTTTTTCAATTTTTCTATAAAGTTTATGCAAGTTGTTCGTTCACATAAATATTAATTGTTAATTTCGATAGCATAAAACAATGTATTTCGAAAAGTGTTTTTTAAGTGCGCCGCGACAGAATTGATCACCTTATTTCGACTCGATATTTGTTGACGATCGTTTATTTTGAGTTTTTCAAGTTTGGATCGAATAAGTGCTGAAAGTAGAGACGATGGTTTTCAACGATCCGTTTTCAGTATGTTATTTACATATAAAATATTTAGAATACGACAAATTTTGGTAATGTGCCGTGAAAATTCGTAGAAGATATCATTGTCGTGTAAAATATAAGATTACAAAGCACTGGTCTATATGATGATTGAAGTATGATAAAGCCTTTCCGATACTATTGAAAATCTGATATTTTTTTATCATTAGATCATTACGTAGTTATATATTTATTTATTTATGTCGTATCTGAGATGAAAAAGTAATTAAAATGCATGAACAAGAAAGAACGAGAATAAAATTTAAAAAGTAAAACAATAAACATAAGACCATATATAACTAAAAACGTTCTCAATGACTAATCCTTTCAATTCCGAGGAGAAACAAGCGCATAATAAAAAGGAATAGATTAGTCTAAATATTGAAAACCAGCTACTGACTATTTCGTGCATTACTTAACTTCGATGATCTGATTTATTCGACCTAAAAGTCGAATCGTTGAATTTAGAATATTTCACCGAAGGATTAAACTAAAATTAGCAAACAATAGATCTATTATTATCATCTTAAGATTATCTATTAAAATATTTTTATCAAATAACGCATTGACAAAAAAATCATAAAATATTATTTTTTGAACATTGTCCATAATTTTTTATTTACTAAAAAAAATTTAATCTCAATATTATGCAAAATTTAAAAACATTTTGCATATTCAATAAATTTACATATAACGATAAACTTGCATTTTCGTCACAATTTTGCGTTTTTCCATCACAAACATCTATTCTGCAATAAAACAAACGCCCCGCACATAAACGCACTTTGTATTCATACGTCACATTTACTTATAACAATCGTTCTAAATCGACAGGAAACTGCTAACCATTTCCCCATAAATAACGTATCCATTCATGTTTATTCAGAAAGATAGCGCGGCCCTGTCCCGCGAACACATTGATAACGAGCGCGATGACAAAAGCCTGCACCGGTTAGGAGCGTTGTTATCACTCGTCCGCGCGCCTCCTTCCGTCTATCATGTGCGACCACATCAACTGGGACGAGATCCACACGGAGACGGCGCGGACTTCCAACGGCGACCGATGGAGGGCCAACGGGTCCACGAGCATGGACCCGTCCGACGGGATGGACGCCCCGCTGCTGCACGACGTCAGTATTTCGTACGATGCGCTTTGGAATGTTCGATTGTGGTCTGTTTGATGTTTTTAATGTTTTTGTTTAAGGATACGTATACGGAAATCCCTATTCCGGAGACGAACGTCGCTTCGGAGCTATGGACGCATTGCCATTGGAGTCCGAAGGTCGTCAGCAAGGCTGCGGGTCCTCAATTATTGGCCGCTACGATTATGTGCGGTGTTTTCATGGTGATTTTTATTGATAAAGTTTATTGTCTTAATCGCTAGATCGATGTCTTATTCTTTATCTTGTGTACAGTTGTATCTCGATTCTTAGAAAATAGTGTTTTCATAAATGAAATATTTTGATGGAACAAAATATTTGGTCAGTATTTAAATAATTTTTCAAGTCGGTATTGTTTTATATTTTCTGATGCTCATTTTATAATG
Source organism: Hydropsyche betteni (assembly GCA_028571205.2). NCBI lineage: Eukaryota > Metazoa > Arthropoda > Insecta > Trichoptera > Hydropsychidae > Hydropsyche > Hydropsyche betteni. Next base: position 3,713,097 of record JAOXNN020000029.1, on the reverse strand, counting down.
CACAAAAACTTTTTTTATTGCACTCTACAAATAAAACGATGTTCAATACGAGATCCTTTAATGCACCAGAAATAATGCATATTATATATTATTCTAATGCACATGCAATTCGTTTTAAGAGACAATCTATACTTTTTCAATGCAAAGTTTAATTACCCTCTTATTTTATGGCTATTATTTAAATGGTCAGAATTTAAATACGATTTCGATCAGAATTTTCATCTCATTTATTAGAATTTATTTGACATTGGTGAGAATTTTAATCATGTTTTGATCAGAACATTTTGGTCGGAATAAATATTGAACAGTCAGAATCAAAATATCAAAATGTCAAAATATTGTGATAAACTCCTGATAATGCAAAAATTTGTCTGCTATCAAAAATATTGATACTGACTGTCATAATAAAACTTACCATTCAATACAAATACCGTTTGATTTAAATACTGACCATTTACTTAAAATACTGATCACCTGTGATTTTAATGTAAACGATCAGTATTATTGTTTAAATACTGACCACAATATGTACCAAAAAATGAAAATCATTTTTATTGATAAAATTATTGCACTGCAATAACTAAATCGACGTCTTATTTTTATCATACGTACAATTGTATCGTAATTTACAGAAAATTATAATTTCACTAATAAAACCCATCGAAAAACATTTCAATATCGAATTAACATTTTTTCAGATCGGTGAATTAGTCGGAGGTTATTTAGCGGGTAGTTTAGCCATAATGTGTGACGCAGCTCATCTTTTAAGCGACTGCGCAGGATTTTTATTAGCTTTGAGCGCTCTATTCTTAGCGAGGCGTCCGCCGAGCTCCAGAATGTCTTTCGGTTATCGAAGAGCAGGTACGTACGTTATCAAACAAAATTATCGAAATATACGCGTCGTTTTTGACGTTTCTTTGTACGATTTTGCAGAAGTGATAGGCGCACTATTGTCGATTCTGTTGATTTGGCTCGTCACGGGTATTTTTGTGTACTTGGCCATCTTGCGATTGTGGGACGGCAATTACAACATACAAGTGAACGCGATGATGATCGTTTCAGGCGTCGGAATGATTGTTAATATATTGTAAGTGTGTTAAATCAATAGAATAATGTTGTCTGATGTTATTAGGGATTAGATGAAAGCCATTGAAAAGTTTAAACGTTTGAAAAATTCATAATTTGTTCATTTTCTTTTTTTAAAGCATCTTTTTTATATAGCATCTTTTCGGGATTGAAATGGGTACAAATAATGTCCAGAAATGATCAACATTGGGCTTTTTATTTTAGTTAAAGGTCAATTATTGAATCAGAAGGAATATTGCATCAATAGTATATTTTTTAGAATCGAAATCAGAAATTTTGTTTAAATGAAAATGGACCTCGTTATCGATTTATTGCACAAAAATATTGCCGATATTCTTTCGGAGTTTCGATAATTGATGTTTTACTGAAATAGAAAACCCCATTGAGTTTTAATCATTTCGATCCATAATCATTTTAATCTCCTAAGGTTTCACTATAACTTTTTAAAAAATATTGAAATTAAACAAGTTGCAACTTTTCAAAATCTTTCCATCTTTCAATGGCTACGTTATTTAATACATAATCCAATTTCGAATTATAATTTTATCAAATTCAATTATAGTACAATTTTTTTTTAATATAAATTTCATTATATTTATATTTTGCGTTTTGTTTGAGAAATTGTTATGTTTGGGTAAAATTTACAGTGAAATAATGTTCTGCTTATGTTTTTTCATTTGTATTTTTTATAATCCTCGTTTCCATATCACTTCTTATTCACAATCTTGTAAGTGTCTTGTAATTGTTATTTACAAGTCTAAATTTCAGACAAAGAAGGCATTTAGTTATGGAAAATATAAAAAAAACGCCTTCTCACAATTATTGTTCAGTTGTACAGTTTGAGTGTCCACTTCATTTCTGCACGAACAAACTAGTATGTTTCTTCACCTTCTTAACGCTCTAATCTAATAGTTAGTGTGGTACGATAATTCAAGTTGTTTGCACTCAGATCGTAACGCTCTTATACCAAATATTAATAAGGTGGAAATCGATATGTCAATTAATGAACGAGAAATAATCGTAGTGTCTACCCGTCATCTCAGTTTGAACTTCGAGAGTTTGTTTTGAACATGTTTTCACAACTCAAGCTAAAACACTAACCCGAGCATGATACTTATGACGTCTGTTTTTAATTTGTTAGACGCAATTATATGTGGGTAAAATTTGACAGTTGACATTCAAACTAAAATCGATAGTTTGGGTATACTCAAACTAGGATGGGTATAAATAAACAAAAGTGAACACTTGAACTGTGACATATACAAGACAAAACTTTTCATTTTGTATGCAAATGTGGCTATTTCACGAACAAAGCTAAACATATACGACTTTCGATCAGATTCAAAGGCACTTATTTACTGAAAATGTTCATAGAATGGCGATGATCCTTCACGGAGCATGTCCGGGACTAGCTCACGCGCACAGCCACGGGCACGGCCACAGTCACAGCCAATCGAATGGTCACATGCAATACAGTGAAGCTTCAGGTACGCCCAACGGCTACCCGAAATCCACGACTTACAGAGAATCCAAAAACGGCTACCGCAACCTCGCAATGGACCCCCTGTTGAACGACAACGTGACCTTGTCCGAAGTTCAGCCGCCGAACAACGGCATGGCGAACCAACCCCTGATCGGAGGCGCTCGCGGCAAAGTGCCTCACTCTTCGAAGGCTAACCTGTTCAGCGCCATCAACGGCGATTATTCCATGAAGGAGGTCGGAACGAGCGTTTCGAACAATCCGAACATGCAAACCTGCTTCGACGACGTGGAAATGATGCAGGCCGCGTCCGCGAGGAAGCCGTCGATGCTCTCAAACATGGAGGTCTCCGCCGAACAAAGCATCAACGTGAGGGCCGCCACTATTCACGTTCTCGGAGATTTGATACAAAGCGCTGGTGTTTTTCTCGCTTCGGTCATTATAAAAATTTACGTAAGGATCAATTTTGTTTGTTTGTAACGTAATAATGAGATTGTTTTTGTTAAATAAGTATTTGTTGTTGCAGCCGGAAGCCAAAATTGTTGATCCTTTATGTACGTTTGTATTTTCAATCATTGTTATGTGCACCACTTTGAAAATCTTGAGAGAAGCCTCTAACGTTCTTATGGAAGGCGTTCCGTTCCAAGTCAGGTAAACACAATTCCGTTAATATTTGTTTAGAATTTAAATCGTATCTTATTATTTTCACATTATCTATATTTTTTTAGATACGAAAGTGTCTCTGCAGCTTTACGAGGAATCGCTGGAGTACGAGCTGTCCACAGCTTACACATCTGGTCGCTTACCAATCAACACAACATTCTCACTGTCCACTTAGCTATTGGTAATACATTTATTATCATTTTTATATGAAAACTGGATTGTTTATTTGAAAAATTATCGATTATTTAATTTACATTACAGATCAATACACCGACTCCGACAGCACTCTTCGTCAAGCCCTCACGATCATCAGGACCAAGTTCAGGATTGATTTGGCCACTGTGCAAGTCGAGCGGTACAACGAAGAAGCCATGGTCGACTGTTTACAATGCTCGGCGAACACGGATACTTGATGTTTGTTCACAATCGGTTAAGGCCGATTAAGTGATGACGTGAGAGTTCTACGAGTCTATAGCAGACGTCAGCCAAAGAGTATTATTGAAAATAATAATAATGTATAATGTTCAATCTACAACATTCGTTAATGTCATATTGAGTCAATATACGTAATTTGTGTTGAATGTTATTAGTATTATAATAGTGAATATGTATTATTGTAAAACCGTATTTATATTCCGTGGATTCGAGAGCATTCTGTTGCTTTTGTTAATTTATTTATGATCAAATGATTTAGTACAAAATAGATAACGATTCGATTATCGATCAGACCTAGATCTCAGCTTATAAATAATCTTTTTTTTATTATATGAAGACGTTATTCATACGAGTCTATTCGCCATAATTGTTCCAATATAGTATTATATAGACGCAGTACAGAATTGTCTCTGAATAACTTATGGAATTCTTACAAGAGTGTTGTGAAGATGCAAATATGACTAACAGTCATGTTCAAAATATCGTAAATAGTCAATTGTTCTGTGAGGATTAAAAAAGAGTTGAAATTAAGTTAGTTTTATTGTGAATATTCTCGTTATAGACTTTTAGAGGCGTAACGAAAGGGTACAGAGACTGAGGGGGGCGAAAAATTACAAAATCCGTCTGGCACTAATTTTTTATCACTTATTCAATATTTGGTTTTAAATCAACACTTTTTCATTCAAAAATTTTCAGACCTTTTCAATTTTTTATATTTGAAAACTGAAGGAAGTGGGGCGCCAATTATATAATTTATCCCCGGGCACATAATACCCTAGCTACGCTTCTGTAATCTTTTATCGCTATTTAGCAAATCATGAGTTAATGGACAAATGTAGGAGGGTGGCGATTCGAAACGTATTAGTCTTTTATGGTTGTGGTTTCCTATTTATTTATTTATTTCGTTACAAATTTATAGAACAAATATTGAGCTCAGTATTGTGAACTTTGCGTTCCGCGCACATCAAAAACTCAGGAACACGTTTTAATTTAACTTGAAAGGAATTGTTTTTGTATATCGAAGACGAGGGTACTTACGTCAACGACTTGTTCGATATATACAAATTTGTACATTGACAATATCGATTCCGTCTGCGATATGTCGTTTTAGCGGCTGCGCACGGACATGTTATTTACTTATATATACGTACTGATGAAGCAGATGATGGCCGTCGACTGACCTCCCCGTCGACGCTTACCCAATTGTGATATTCGGTCGAGAGTCAGATGGCAGTTATTCCGTCGCTAGTTTAATTAGAAGTCTGCCAAAAACCAAACACAAAATCTAATCAAATGTTATGTTTCTGTTGAAATGAAAATATTTTTTATTATGTGTTGAATTTTATAATCTCTTTTGGGTAGGTTATGATTCTTTCGTTTTTTTATATATATATATGATGACACTGGTTTATGTTTTTATGGACGTGTCGTACGTTAAGTGTTAAGAATACTCCTGTCGAATTATTCAATGCATAGATATTGATTATATATAAAACCATGTAATAATTGTAATTTTTATGTTGTAAAATAAAGGGTCCATGTTTAACATGTTCAGTACATTGCAGTTTTTATTTGAAATGTTTTCGTTGTACTTGGGAAGATTTTAATTTAATGAGTTAACAATTTACATCTAAGTAAATACTTAATGTCGATGATAAAAACTATAAACTGGCCATCTTAGATACTAATCTGATCTAATGTGGCAAGCTTTTGAAAATGTCAAAAGATGATGTCAAAACTAGTAGGGCGAAAATTCAAATTGAAAATCGAATGTTAATTTTAAAGAAATATTAGTTATAGTTATCCACTGCAGGACAAAGTTTTATGAACAAATGCGATAGGTTAGGCTATACCTTACCACGCTAACTCAAGTTATGGTAAGTGAAAGGGAAAAAAGAGCTAACCCGTCATTTATTGATATATGTTGAAAAAAAGAGTAAAATAAGACTATTTTCTTAGAGGAAGTCAAATGAGGATGATTTTTTCTTGAAGAGAACTGAATTTTTAAATACTATTTTCCCCCAAAAGAACGATTTTCAAATGAAAATGTCCGGTAGACCTATATTATCATATAATAGTTACGATGCCGACACTTTGCAAGGATGAAGGATACCAGACTGTCTAAAAAAATTTTTTATTCAGAGCTCTGTAACAGTAAGTTCGAGTTGAAGGTTAGTATCTTTGCTATAAGGATGTCTTGAGGTAGAGCCTGATATTTTACCATATTTCGTTGGATGGCTAGCAAAAAATTGCATTGTCGAGATCAAAGTGGCCTAATACGGTGAAAAAAGGCATAGATAAATTAAAAAAATAACCATTGGAGAATCTCAACGCAAGACGCCATAATGGTTAAGATTAGGTCCATACAATTATAATTATGATGCCTATGGCCAATTCTTCAATTCCAATTTCAATCTTCAAAACAAAGATTGGTTTTGCACGTCATAATCTTGACACCACATACAAACTGTTTCCCTGGCGGTTCCACGCCGCCCTACCTCCCCTTAAATTTCAAAAGTAATTATAAAGATTTATTTTGACATGTATCACACAATTGTGATATAACTGAATAAATTCTTCGACTGCCTTGAATTTACACAAATATTATAACTAAAAATGAAAAATAACAACACATTTGTATCTCATACATATAAAAAGTTGTTTTTTGGGCCCTTCTGAAAAAAAACTGGGATTGTACTTTAGGAATATGTTGAGTTTGACGATTCATCACAAAGAACAGATAGATGATAATAAAACAGACTTTAAAACAAAACATTTTTATTTGAAAAAAATCAGTAAAAAAAAAAAACAGGAAATATATGAAAAAAGCCTTTCAAAAAATACTTTTGACAAGACGATAGCATGGTTAAAATACGCAACTGTGCATCAAAAAGTTGATCGCATCTAATATTGCTTTAATTTTATTTCTATGATTCTATTTTACGTAATAATACTGGGCTTTCGATCCCGCCTCGTTAGTATAACCCCAATTTATATACACGTCTTGCGTAATGACAGGTAACTGATAACATTTTCAAATCACACGAAACTGAATTGCACATTTTTCATATACAATATAACATAATATTACAGTAGTTTGATAGACAATACTAATGAGTAACTCGTTAACAACTATATCATAAATATTAAAAAAAAAAAACAAAGATCTTTCACATTAAAAACATTATCGAAGCGAAGAAAATCAATGGAAATCATGAATTTATTGCCAAAAAATCATATCACGACAAATAATCGAATCAAAAACTTATTGACAATAAATACGAATGATATGTATTTTGTATGTGAAAGAATTACTTTTTATTGCTGATTTGGTTTTAATTAAAGAAAATGAAACGATTCACATCCCACTGCCGTTATACAAAATTGTACTCCATTATCATAAATTAGCACCTTCGCATTATAGTCGACAGGTCATACCCGATACTAGATTAATCATTTTTTTTTACATTGAATTTCAACTAAATAATGCATAACAACATTTCAACACCCCGCACATTTTTTTAAACAGTCATATACAAATATATTTTACATAAAAGGCGACGATTCAATAAATACATTTGAACAATTCTATACACGCTCAATTAAACGAACGAAAAGGTCCAAGCGCTATAATAATAAACATATACACATTTGTACTATTGTGATTTTGAGATATGGCATATCGTAAATTGTTTTATTGTACTTAACAAAATTGGAAATTAGTCGATTCTAAACGAAAAAGTATTTTGTACTCGAAAAGAAATGGCAGATTTTATTTGAACAAAATTGATTTCGAAACGCAAATTGGATATGTGTCAATCTGGATACAGAAAAAATATATATGCCACAGTCCAAGTGTATTTCGGTCCATGTATATTCAGATCGGTCATAAATACACGTTTTGTTGGTGGTAGAGTTGGGTTGGGTTACGTTTTTTTGGAAAATTCATTCATTTTTGTTGGGTTGGGTCAAATATACATGAACTGATAATATATATGGACTGCGACATATATAATATATAAAATTTCAATACGTTTTTTAAATATATTACATATTATTGATAATAAATGCAAAAAATTAAGTTCTACTCATAAGAAAAATTAGTAAGGAATCAAATATATTATATTTCAAGTGTATTAAAATAAATTAAAGTTTAAATCGATGATAAAAAAATCATCTAATCCTTAAATATCAATAAAATATATCATAATATAAAATTTATAACTGAATATAATGTTTCGGCAACGAATATATAAACCATTATTTTTTAATCGAGTATAAGTCTGTTTTCAGAAAAACAATTTAGACAATGTACGTTTTGATTAGATTAGGATAAGTTATATTTTTATATTCTTAACATACATCAATTTTTTTTAAAAATGGACTTATACCATATTCAAAAAAACAACAACCCATACATTCTTTTACACTTGAATAATAAAAACTAGCCGAAAACGGAAAATAAAAAATATATTTCTTCAATCGAAACGTAATATTCAAGGTACGACTTCTTCAATTTTTCCATTATTGGGTCCGCTCAACAACTGCTGACAAACAACTTCCAAATGTCCGTCCAACATCAACGAGTGTATCTGATCATCAGTCAACATCTCGACGCTGAAAATAACAATTTAGTTGAAACTAAATAGTTCGAATGATCAGATAATTTAAAAAAAATTACGTACCTAGCCAAACTGTCGGTGTCTGATCCTTGATCGTCCGAGTTAGTCGACGTTGAACTATTTTCATTGCACACGTTCAGATATGAGAGTGTTTTATCGAGCGGAGAAGGCATTTTTCTAACGACTCGGTTTCCTATGACTTTTTGTGGAGTTTCTGTTGTCGTAGGGTCTTTTTGGTTGGGTGAAAGTTTTTCAGTTTGTGGCACTTTAGGCTCCGAATTCCTTCTTTCAGTCAACGATGATATATGCAGCATCATGAAACCTGCAATTATATAATATTTTATATCTACGTTTATTCTGCAGTGGATAACCAATTGGTTATTTATGATAACCATTTATGATTTATGATATTTATGATGTACAAAAGCCGATGCAAAACCTTCAAGAGGTGATAGGTTGTATTATTTCAAACATGCTTCAGTCCGAAGAATCATAGTTTTTGAGTTATTTTTTTTGATTCCTAAGAAAAAATTCAAAATCTTGTTCTGGCGTACAAATAATTACCAAATCAAAGATATTATATTTCGTTTTTTATGCCAGTAAAAAAACCTTCAATTGGACCACATATGATCTGCGGAGTTTTGCCATGTATGGACTAAAGTACGTTTGGTTTAAAATGTTCCAAATAATATAATCCATTACATTTTCAATGCATTGCATCAGCTTTTGTATCATCTGTATACAATACTAGTATATAGGCCCGATGTTAATAACATCGGCTGCGGTTTTGTTAAGAAACGGAAAACGATAAAATG
>JAOXNN020000029.1:3690008-3703896 GCA_028571205.2 Hydropsyche betteni | reverse complement strand
CACCCTAAGCCACACACTCCACAATAAATTTCCACCACTTCACATTCCCACCCACCCAACATTCTCACCTCCACCATTGGAGGCCAACGTAAGGATTGAATAGTTGTCTACGCAATTATTCATTTCCTAGCCGCCCCGGCATTTTTGTCTTCCACATGTCCCCCACATGCGGTAATTGGGCTTAACACTCCTGCACACCGCTACACAACAACAACAACAACAACAACAACTTTGACCTACAATATAGGTATAAATTCTGACCAAAGCAGTATTAAAATTCTGATTCCCGGATCTAAGCGCACATAATCCAACCGCACATGATCTAATTCATAGGTTCTCAAAGTGGTGCACAAGGACCCCCAGGGGTCCGCGAGGGGCGGCTGGGGGTTCCTGTCTGGAAGAAAAAAAAAAGGGGGTCCACGAGATGTAAATGGGGGTCCGTAGATCGGATTCATTTAAACTGCGCACATAGTCAATAATGATAATATTATAATAAAATAATAAACAAACCCACATTTTTTTCACTAATCACTAATTTTCTTTCGAAAAAAAGAAATCAGTTTCAAATCAATGAACGTGGAGATTTACGAATTTGAAGCCAAATATTGACCAATTGATATAGAAACATCAGGTATTCATCCTTCTCATTAACAGCATGTATTCATTTTATATAAAAATTTTATCATGTTTTTATTTGTTTCATTCCACATCCAAATGTTTACTTGCATTTCATTTTCATTAAAAAAAACGATAAAGATAAAAATAAAAAATCTTCTTTAATAATTGTCCACTATACAAAAAACCTGTCGCATTGTGTTCATATTTGTAATAAAAAGTTTAGAAAACTTCACTATTAGACATCCTGGGGACGAAAAGTAAAATACTGGGCTAGGGGTAAATAAATTTGGGAACCTATAATCTAATTGTTAGTGCCCGGCCCCGACGAGAAAGCGGCAGTGTTATTTTCAAATTATGCTGTAACTCAAGGAAAACTATTATTCTTCTCAAAAATATTATGACAAATCGATCCGAGAATCATATAATAAGACAAATCAAATTGCCCGTAAAATAAATCATTATTATGTTATGAATTTACAATTGAAATTTTTAAGTGGCCCCTGATGCTTGTACATTTCGACCAAAGTGGCAACATTTCATAAAAAATCTTTCTTTTCAAAGAAGAGTTTATGGTGAATATTTCGACGTTTTTTGATTCTGACATTTGACGTCTTAAATGTCAGATGCGTTCCCGTTAGATTTGTTTACGAAAACAATCCGAAATTATGGGAGATTCTGACGAAGAGGACCATTGTTCTTATGGAACTCCGTTAGATCCATACGATGAAGGTAACATCAAAGTTTTCTTTTGGAATACCTAAAATATAACCTATAAACCTCCACCACCAAAACGTTTGTGTTAGATGAGGTTCCCAAGAAGAAATCGGCGTTTCAGGACATCACCGAACAATACGCTTTGGATTCTCAAGGAAGAAGGAGGTTTCATGGTGCTTTCACGGGAGGCTTTTCAGCAGGCCATTGGAATACTGTTGGATTACCCGAAGGATGGACACCTCAATCGTTCAAAAGTACTCGCTCTGATCGCATGAAATTGACGGTATACCCTTTTCGAATTGTCTCTTCGATTTTTCACAATCTTTTCATGGATCGATCTTAATTTCAAATAGCAAAAACCTGAAGATTTTATGGATGACGAAGATCGCGACGAATTCGGAATTGCACCTAAACAAGTACACACCACTAAAGATTTCAGTGGCACAAAAAGACTAAAACAAAAACAGTTCCACGATGGTCCTATTCCAGGTTACGACCTTTTTATGTTTTTATATTATATGATAATGATAATTTAAATTCAGTTTGAAATTCCTTTTAAAAATTATATAGGTGAACCTGTTTTGCATAGTTTGCTGGAACCGGTTCACGAAACTGTCGCTATATCAATACTTAAAAGTATGGGATGGAGACCTGGTCATGGAATTGGAGAAAAAATAACATATAAGGAGAAAAAAACTGCTCGAAAACTTTACACGTGTCATATCCCAGCAGAATTTAGAGTGAGATAAATGTAATAATATAGATAATTAAATTTATGCTAATTAACGTATAATGATTCAGAATCCGGAAGAAAATACTGAATCTCATCAAGAAAGTGAAGAATCTTGCGACGATGAAACATTTTCAAAGATTTTATTTGAACCCGACGATTTCGAACCATACGTGGCTAAACCAAAAGTCGGTTCTTTCGGTTTAGGATACCGAGGACTCAGTCGGCATTCCATTTTAGGTGCTTATGTGAATCCTTCCGGTAAAGACAATGAATCGAATAGGAGTCATTTACTGACTAGCGATAAAGGGAAAAAGGTATGTATATCTTTTATGAACGATTCTCGAAATATTTTTATTATAAAGTCTCAATTTCACTTTCAGGTTTCAATTAGAGGTCAAGCTTTCGGTGTCGGAGCTTTGGAAGACGAAGATGACGATATTTACGCAAAAGATGATTTATCTGGTTATGACTTTTCACTTGACGTATCCAATAAAGTTAAAGAGAAGACTGATAAAAAGAGAGAGGCTGTGACTACTTCGAAGAACGTTTGTCTTTTTTTACTTGAGTTTTTTCATATGGAAAATAAGATGTGTATTAAATTTGTTTGCTGTAGATTTTAGATGGGTTTATTGCTTCATCAGTATCTTTAATACCGAGGAAAGTGTATCCCCCGCCGGCTCTTCCTCAAGGTTATGTTCCTCCGTCGGGAAAAATTAGAAAAACTAGATTCAGCAGTATAGAAGAAACTTCTCAAGAACAGATTGTGAAACCGAGAGATCAAGGTGGAGTATATTAAATGTTTTTTTATTTTATATTTGCTCTATACATTTTTTACAATTCAAATTTTTCAAAAAAATCAGGCTTAGGAAGACATGATTTAACGGCAAAACAAAGAGGTTCAATATTAGGAGAGTTCGAAAGTAAGAAAATTGAAATCAAACCAAAAGAATCCAATAAAATACCTGAAGCTCAAACGTACGAAGAAAAGATTGCAGCTATAACGGGAAGAAATATCAATTTCGTTAGTAAATCTGATAAAACTTCCAAAGATTGTTCAAATGTATCTGAGAAATTGGAAAATGATAATTCTGGAAAATCAAGTGACATTCCAGAAATAAAAGTAGATGAAAAAAACACTGCCACAAATTCATTGAATAATCTGCAATCGAGCTCAGTGTTTAGGCCCTTTGCTGCAAATCCAGCTAAACAAGAGAGATACGAAAAATTTATTGCCGAAAAAGAAGGTTCGTCAAAACCGGAAGAATCAAACGTCAAATTTAACGATAACATAGCAAACTGGGAAAAAGACAGAGAACTGGCTGAATTCGAACAAGCATATAAACTTTATAAACCTTTGACAGGAATAATGAAAGAAAAGTAAGTGAGCTTATTTCCTTTCAAACGAATATTCAAAGCCTATATATAACATATACATTTTTTTGCAGATTTGTATCGGCAAAACATCAAGAAGACTTAAACAATCCCATAGTGATTTCAAAAGATAAAGATTATTGTTCGTACGCCTCCAGCGAAAGGCAGGAAGCTGCAAGACTCGGAATGTTCGGCAAAATGACTCGCGATACCGCAGAGTGGAGACCAGAATCATTATTGTGTAAAAGATTTAACGTCCCAGAGCCCCAAAATGGAGGGTAAGTATTTATTTCTCAGTAATTTTATTTTATACATCGTAAATAATAAATGATTCGTTGTCAATATTTTCGTTACTGTTTTAGATACGCCCCTCAAAGTTCCGAAAAGAAGGTTTCATACTCGATTTTTGAATATCTCGAAACTCCAGTTCACAATAAAAATAGTTATTTGAAAGAACATAAAGCCTTAAAGGCTAACGACATCAATAGATCTTCGAAAAACATCGAACGAAAATCAGTCAGCAACGAGCAGAAAGACGTTCTAATACCGAAAGAAATCTTAGCATTAAATAATAATAAACAGAAGAGAATGACCGTTGCCGATTTATTTTTGCAAGAGAAAGAAAAAGAAATGGAAACCGTCACCACGAGTAAAGAAAAAAATACTCTGGCATTTCAAAACGAGCTCAATAAACCGAGCACTTCTGAAAGCGTTGAAGTTAAAGAGACAATCGATAACTTCAATAAAATCGACTTGTACAAAGCCATTTTCTTGAGTGGCAGCGAGTCTGAAAATGAGGACGAATCACTACCAAGTAAAGTAGAAAGTAAAGAATCCACCATTGATTTAACGCCGAAAAACGTCGAGAGGAATCCATCTCCACCAAAGGGCATTTTCGCCAATCTCAACTTTGACCGTATGAATTCATGGAGGAAAACTGAAGAAAGGCTCAAAGAAAGCGAACAGAGTAAAAACGTAGTCAATGAAAATGCCGCCGCGAAGCAGATCGCTGAAAAAAGTTCGACTGATGTGGAAATGGCGGATACTTACGGACCGAAATTACCTCAAAAATTATTGAAAGTAGCTCAAAATCCGATCGTAGTCGAAGATGATTCTTCTAGTGATAGCAGCGACTGGGTCGAAACCGGCAACGACGAAAAAAGGTCTAAGCATGGCAAATCAAAGAAGAGCAGTAAGAAAAAGAAGAAAAGTAAATCTTCGAAACACAGCAAACACAAGAAAAAGAAGCGTAGATAAAGCCATTTTAATATTTTGTAAATACGTTTATAAATAAATTGATGCAAAACAGATTCATTCATTAATTTATAGCTGTAATTTCGCATACAAATTTCTACGTATTGACGAACAATTTTTAATTTTTATTTACTAAAGTTAAGCAACACTGATATTAGCCATTGAATGATTACAACATCGGTGGTTTGGAATCATTAATCAAGGTTTATAACGGTGTTTTGTCCCCTCCATAAAAATTCCTGGCTTCAAGCTTCATATTAAGGATAACATTATTGAAAGAGTCAATTGATTTCAGGATATTTAATAAGTAAACATGTTGGTTTTTTTTTTTTTTAGCTTTTTTGCTATATAATTTTTATTGGGTGTCCGAAAATAACAAATTTTATTGCAGTATACAAAATAGATGACAGTACACATATGTTGATTAAACTTTTTTGACAATCAAATAAACAAGATTTAGTTCAACGTGGCCTAACATTTCGTCCGAGATACACAATTTCCTGAATAATTTGTTTATACAATCTTTTACAATATCTCCCACAACTCTATACACTATATAATCATCGCTACAACACTCATGACTTAATACTTTTTATATATACGAAACAAAAAAATCAGAATGCTTAGAAAAAATCCTGTAGAGATGAATCACAGATTAATTTCTCAAACCGATGATGAAAAGGCAATTTTTTTATAAACACTTTTTAATAACCTTATACATTTTACCAAATCGATTCGAAAACATTGAAAAATCGATTGATTCTGTAACAAAAAATAAACCTATTGATTCAAATCGATATACATAGAATAAAATGTGCGATAAACACAACACATACAATTAAATTGGCTAATTTATATGTAAATAAAAATTGAACTAACGGGAAGTACATATCGTCCGATTCGAAGAAGTGATATGAAGAGTGTCAAACTCTGAGATACATCAATATTACAATACACATACACATTCGTTAATACGAACACCAGACGGTTATCCGGATTCGTTTCAATATACAATTCACATTTGTCGAACCGAGCAAAGAACTCGAATGTGGTTTTGAGGTTATTACGGGTACGAATATTTGTTTCCACCAGAACTGTACGTTCGCTTCGAACTTTGCCGACTCCGAAATTGACTGAAAGCTGTTTAGCTTCGAATTTTTTTGTTAAAGTAGATAATAGGAATACATGATAACGATTTTCAAAATAATTAAGCACCGTGAAAATCTTTTAAATCAAAAATTTTGAAAAATTGCTTCCGATACTTTTAAATTTTATCATAATAATGAATCAATTAAGTTTTAAGAGTGTTTGATGTTGGGATTATTAATTTTTTTCAAAAAATACTATGTATGTTTTAAAAAAATTAGCCAATATGTAAATAAGATTATGAATATGTTAAAGAAAAATAATGGATATTTTATTTATAAAATCTGTACGAAACAAGAATGAAACGATCGGTTTTAGCCATAACTTAAAAGAAAATAACAAAAAGGAGTCCAAGCCGTTGAATTTTTACGATTCCGACTGCATAAAATTCTAGCACTCGGACAAAGTCAGGGCCGGAATCAATACAGCCCTGGTTTTAACAATAAACAGATACAATTTGACATATGTGAACAGTAAATTATATTTATATTCGTATTGTAAATTTTTCGATTCAGTTGACAGCTATAATGAAGTTAAGCAATAAACGGTACAGTCGTTAGACCGATGCGATCCGTCGACTCGGAAAACTTCCAACGAAAAGCTCCGCCCGACAATGAACGGGTTCAATGACATTTTGGTGAGATCAAACACATTTTCATTCTAAAAGTATAATATGCATAATTTATATGTAATAATTACAATACTCATTTTAACTGTATAATAATAATAATAATAATATATATATAAAAACTTATGGATTATCACATTTTTTTATATCATTTAATAAGTTATTTTATCATTTTTTTTGTTTACTTACTTAAAGCTAACAATAATGTTTTTGCCTGCCTACTATTGTGAACGAGGACGATTAGAAAACCTCAAGCAAAAGCGTATGTGTAAGACATCCACGATCGTGGCAGGTCCCTGTTTCCAATGCAGCAGGATTTGGTAACTTTTTTGAATTTTTTTCACCCAGCAGGGGTTCTTAACCTAACGATTATCAGAAAAAACCATAGACAAATCAAATAATTCATAACTATTCTAAAATATGAGAGTTTCTGCGTATACAACTATATTTAAAAGAATATTTATATAATAAAGGGCCACTTTTCGGATGAAAAAAGGTAAGAACCCCCGTCGTAAAGTATCGCTAATATGATGCGTTACACATACGAAAAGGACAATGGTAGTTCATTGAAGAAAAAAAATGATAACATACTTTAATAAAAACAACGGGGCGCGCAAATGAGCATTATAGAGAACGGTCCCGTATCAACGGCACCGACACTGACCCGCGTAAATCTAAATTCAATTAAAATAATATAATTCTACGATTTTTTTTTAAATCTTTAAGTAGTTTTATCCCACTAAAATTATATGATTTAGGTTATACCTTCAAGCTCAATTCACACATCCAACTTAACAATATAATATTTAGTATTACGATAATTTAAATGTGTGTATGTATGGAAATGTATTTTTTTTTTTAGTATTTTTCCTAATGGCAGCATAAATAGGTTAAATTTTCGCTATAATAATATTATATATAATACTAGAAATGAACTCGGTGGCACAAATGAAAACTAACCCGAGTCAAAGAGTGAAAAAATACACATATATTCTGAACACGTACAATCCATAGACATTGAAATCATTTTTATTCTCTACGCAAAAATGAACGTTAACAATTGAAAAAATTCAGTTTATTATCATTGAACAATGGTCGAATCAAAAATTTCACATGCTCAGACACAAAGCGGTGAGGAATGGTAAACAGACAATAACAATCGACCGACGAACGCATCATTTCGATAATGAAACACATATTCAAGCGGGACCGCTCAATTTGGTAATACAGAGAGATCTTTATTCTTTTACATTGTAAAAATTCAAACATTACACTGTGACTAAAATATAATTCAGCACATTAAAAACGAAACGCAGAATTTGACAATCGACCGACGCAACGACGACGACCGAAAATTAATCTAACGAACATAATAGACAATAAATTACATTAAAAAAAACATCAGATTCGAAAAGGTCGGGGGCGACATCGGAGAGACGAGTCTGCGGAGCCGACGACCGGTCGATGGCAGTCTGCTTAAAAGTGGTCGTCGATCGGCAAAAGAGTCCGTCATTTGGCGGCTGGGGGGCGGAGTCGCGGCGGGGGCGGGGGCGCGAGGGGCGCGGGGGCGGCGCCCGCCGCTCGCTGTCACGCCGCTATCTCGCCGACCTGACGGCGGTTGGTCATCGGCTCGTCCACAGCCCACTCAGGCGTCTCCACGTGGTACAGCGTCACCGAGGCTATGTAATTGTTCGGCATCACCTGGAAATATGTGAAGTAGTCGTTTGAGTTAGTTTATTGAACACGGATAGGTTTTATAGAGATGATAGGTCATGTTATTTGGAATATTTTAAGCCATATATAATTAATCGACACATTCGTGTGTAATATCTTTTGCGTTATTTGTCGATTGAAAATTATATTACACTAGGGGTAGTAACCGGAGTTGCTAGGGACTTGGCGTTTTAGATCAAATTATTTTTTATATGGTAATCGGTCGAATGATATATGGGGAAACATTTTATTGCGGACCGTTCCGTTTTGGGTGCTGGGAAATATGGTCACCTTATTTTGATGATACAAAAACCTTCTTGACAAAACAATATTTTTTATATAGGGGGAGGGAACATTTTTTTGCAGGCCGTCCTGTTTTGGGTTCCAGGAAACTTGGTCACCCTATTTTAATAATGCTAAAAAACACATATACATGCCAATTTTTATGGCGATCGGTCAAACGACGTTGGAGCGAAACGCCGTCAAACAAACAAACTTTCATTTTTATATACATATGTCACAGTTCGAGTGTTCACTTTGGTTTGTTTACATCCATACTAGTTTGGGTATACCCGAACGATCGATTTTAGTTTGAATGTCAACTGTCAAATTTTACCTACATATAATTGTGTCTAAACTAAAAACAGAAGTCATAAGTATCGTGCTTGGGTTAGCATTTTAGCTTGAATTGTGAAAACCTGTTCAAAACAAACTTTCGAAATTCAAACTGACACGACGGGTAGACACTACGCGTATTTCTCGATCATTAATTGACTTACCAATTTCCACCTTATTGATATTTAGCATAAGAGCGTTATCTGAGTGCAAACAACATAAATTGTCATACCACATTAACAATTTGACTAGAGCTGTTACAAGGTGTATAAACAGACTAGTTTGTTTGTGCATAAACGAAGTGGACACTCAAACTGTAACATATATAAAGATATGAAAAAAAAACAACATACTTCGAATATAATGTCTTGGTATCCATAACAGAAGGTAGATCCGAACGGATTAGTGGTGTTCGTAGAAGAAGCTCGGTTCAATACGACGGGTCTTTCGGCAGGACGCAGCGCACCAGCCACTTGTTCCCAGCGACTGTATGCCGAGACTACGACAGGAGGTGGGCTGACGTCTATCAACTTATCCGAAGCACTCCTAAAAGTGAAAACACTGTCACGATCCCAACGTTTTCATAAGCACAGAAAAAAGGAAAGTATATTACCGTTCAGGTGGCACGGGAAGGTGGAATTCGCAGCGATGATACATATTAAAATTGTAATGACCTGGATAATTAGTGTGCAAAACCAATTTTTTCACTTTTTGCGTTCGAGCATCAAACAATACGTCCTAAAAAAATAAAATTTATCAAACTTTTGAAAAAACTGATATTCAAACATGATATAATATTACTGACCAAGCCTAAAGTAAAATAATTAAAGAAGTAATCGCTCTTGGCAGCGTAATGCCTCCTGCGAGCCTGAGGACTGTGGATTCTCATTTTATCTTCCGCTTTGTAGAACACTCTCGAAGGGGCACCCAAGGCTCGTGCGACGTCCTGACAACGTTCCCCAAATATTATACAACGTGTGAGACCTTTGCGAGCCGGTTCCAAAGTGCGAGTTGATCCTGAAAATAATTTAAGTTATCAAAAAACATTCACATATAGAGTATACCCTCGATTATCTGGCTGCAGTTCATCGAGTTCGCGGATTATCCGTGACTAAAATATATTCAATTGTGAGATATTTGAAAGATTTGCATTTACATAAGCATAAAAATATTAATACAAGTCCAGGCAACAACTTGGAAACAATAACTTGGATTATCCGTGTTTTTGTGATGAATGCCTTGATGAGATTATTCTATTATTAAAATCTTTTCAATAATCAGATATAGAAGTAAAATACACATATGGTTTAATACAAATATTCTTTTCAAATATCTGAACTGTCAAAACTCATCTGTTAAGTTGAAAATACACTTTAACTAGTGAGCACCAGTCAAACTGTATTTTCGTCTGTTGAAATATACCATAACTAGACAATTTGTGTTCAAATACACTGTATCTAAAACGTCAGACAAAATAAACTTTAACTAATAATACACTTTGTAACATACACATAAATTAAAAACCATCAATAATACCTTCAGTATAAAGATGAAGACGAACTCCAGTGGTACGGTGTCGATCGCGAAGGACATCACATCGACTTAAATAAAGATGACTATAATAACAACCCAACGGAAGCTCAGGAGCAGTAACACCGATCACAGCACCGTCGCTACTATTCGTCTGAAAAAACACATACAAAAATCAACCTTCAATACGATACGCTCGCAATAAAGCAATTTGAACACATATCAACCTGTGAATGATGAGCTCCATGGTATATAGTCGTTCTAGAGACGACGGGCGAAGCGCCGTTTGGAAACTGCAACGAGCCAAGACCGTGCGCATACCCGGGCTGTAATTCGAAAAGCGTTCGTCAAAGGTTCGAAAACTACGAGTGTTTTAGACTGTGGAAACGGACTGACCTCGAATTTACTATCTATCGGAAAATAAAAGGAAAGCCCCCTGAAGTTGAGGGCGAACATTTGCCTCTCGGAGTCGTAAAGCCCAGGGTGAGTAGCTCCGAAAGAGTGTTCCACTTGTTCAATGGACGGAGGCACTTCGGGTGAGTTGAACCAAGCACCGCTGCAATTTTTTTCAATTTTAATACAATCATGAAAGTCAAAACAATATTTTAAAAAGTGAAATCGAAAAAAAAACACATACCAATACTTGAGTTTGACGAGTTTCATATTGTAAACTTCGATGATCTTCAAACGTTGAGCCACCGGATCGAATATTAGTCTGATGCCATCTTGGGGCATATTAATTACGAGATCTACTGCTAGCGGATTCTGAAAAACCAGATTTGTCCAAATAAGATAAATGTTCGGTCACAATCAACGTCCGAATGTACATATTGTTCGAAACTGTAATTCTTTTTAATTGGTCATATATCAAGAAGGTTTTGTTTTTATCAAACAAAACCGTGAATCGTGAATCATGAACTTGAATATCCGGTTTTATCTCGTTATTGAAATAGAACAATAAACAAACAGAGAAATGAACATGTCTGTGTTTTTTTAAATAAATTTGAATTCTGCGCTAGTTTTCATCACATTTTCTCAATACATATGATAAGATATCACCGAGAACGAGAATTACGAATATCAAAACCGAATACGAAAAACATAATAAACAAACAAGGTTCATTTACCACATCACTATAAAGTACTTGCACTCCTCGAATTACGCCGACTTGGGATTGGATAATCGCCACCGATTGCGAAAAGTGCATTCCTGAAATAAATAAGAGATGTTACATATAATTACAGAAAATAAACAAAAAAAAAAATGTCCAGTATGTCGATGAGAGATAACGGAATGAAGGATATTGTCATGGATTGACATTTTCGATAATTATTCAAAGAAATATAAAAGATTTATATAAACATATCAATTCTTAATTAAAAAATGATCGAGCGTCGTGCCAAAAAATGCATACCGAAATATATATTTTTTCAAAATGTCATAAAAAATATTAAAACGACGATTTTTCTTTTGTGACTTTCGTCACGTTTATGACATGCGCAAATTGATAATAGTCAAAGAAGACGCTTTAAAATTCTCGATTGAATTGCGTAAATGCGTAAACAAAGATCAGCAGTTCTATTTTATATTATCGAAATCAATGAAGTTAATTGACGATGCGGTTAATAAATGGATGTTTTTTTTTTATGTATTTATAATCTCTTTTTATGTGTTATTCTTTAATGGACATTTTAAAATTGATATTTGATTGTATTATTGGAAATCTTTTAATATAAAGACGCTTAATGAGAAAAATTAGTTGATTAGAAATATATTATATGGCAGTTGGCAAAATCAATGTATGTATACTGTGAAATTCTTTTAAAATGAAAAGATATTTCGGTCTCATCAGTTTCGTGCGAGACATTTTCGACTGTATGTGTTATAGGGAAAATGTATTATTAGCGAATATGTATTTTTACTATAAAAATTCTGGACAAAATAAATACAAATAGTCTTTAACTTCAGACAGAAGAAGAATAATATAAATATTTCTTAAATTATTTTTCAAAATTTACTTATTGAATCATGAACTATTGTCATCTATGGCTAATGAAATTCAGAAAATAATATTTTTACATTTGAATTATTGAATTAAAAGAATAAATTTTGATACAACTAAAATCGATTGATTTTTTATGTAAATTTGACTTATAACTGAGATTCAGAAACGTATCTTTGTTGTAAGTCGATAAATATTTGTATTTTCTAGTTATCATATTTTTGACATTTCATACAAAAGAAATTCTATTTTTTTGGAACAAAAACTCTAATTCAATCGTTTTTTTTCATTCTCAATATGTGACAGTTTAAAAAATATATATAAATTAGATCTTAATTATGACAAAAAAATTCGATTAAAATATACAAAGTTCACAGTAATAAAAAAATCTAACCTATCCCAATAAATTTTTTTCTTTTTCAATGTATAGCAGTTTTAAAAAAAAAACAAAGCATGACTCATATTATGATTATGAAAACTTTGATCATAACACACATAGTTTTAAGGGGTATAAAAAAAATAACGTAACAAAATCGATTTTTTTTTCGTCAATGTGTATCAATCAAAAAACACTCGGTATAAATCAGATCGTGACCATGAAATGTTAACATCGAAACAAAGTCTACAACAACAAAAAACATAACCTAACCCAACCTTTATTCCGTACAAAAAAACAACATACATATCAACCGACAACACACTTTCACCACAGAACGGGCGATCCGACATCTACGAGCGCGACATCCCGTCAAGAAAATGCGCACTTTCAGTGGTCCGAGCCGTCGGGGTACTGAGCCGTCGACGGAATCAGTAGCCGGTTCGGGCACTGGCGTGCGCAAACGAGCGACCGCCGCCATGTTCCTCAAAGATGTCCGACGCGAGACAAAGGGCGAAGGACAAAGGGGACAAAGGCGGGGGCGGGGGGCGGAGGCGCCCGGCGGGGGGACGGAATGGGGGGCGCATACCCAGCACGAACTCCCAGTGCTCGGTGCCGAGCGAGCGCTCGGGCACCAGCTCCAGCTCGAGCATCTTCGCGGCGGCTGTCAGCGGCTGTCATTAAAACAGCTGATCACGGCGCACGCAAGCGCGCCCCCCTCAGAGGCGGCGGCCATTTTGTGCGCACGGGCGTAGTCGCGGCGGGGACGCTTTCGCTTGTCGGGGTTGCGGTTTTCGATTCGTTCTCGGTCCGTCGTTTGGAATTGGTTCTTTTTAGTCGGAGTTCGGTCTTTGGCCAGCCGTATGTTGCGGGGACTATAAATGGGGATGTAATGGAGCCGGAATGATATTCCGGCACTTTTTTCTGAGCCGGAACAACGTTCCGGCATTTTTTTTTTAATGAGGAAAAAAAATTTTACATCGGAAGAATTATTGTTTGTATGGTAAAAACGGTGTATCGCCCATGAACGTACCAACCTTCCAAGCGGTGAAACGCATGCATATACAAATCCAGTTATAAGTCTTAAGTCGGTATCCTGCATTCACGCACACATTCGCATCCAACTTTTGACATTAAACGTCAGTTGATTATTTCTATACGAAATAGAATCCAACCCAACCTAACGA
>JAOXNN020000029.1:3667291-3688739 GCA_028571205.2 Hydropsyche betteni | reverse complement strand
GTTTTCATATTTTATCGTTTTCCGTTTCTTAACAAATCAATACCCGATGTTATTAACATCGGGCCTATATACTAGTCTAAAATAATTGTCAATATCTTGTATGTGATCTTCTTGTACTAGTTAAAAATATGGTGTTGTATCTGTATTCACCTTATACATTGGATATTATTTTACAAATTATAAAATAGGTTTACTTATAAAAATTCTGATCCATTTATTATTTAATGCATATTCATGATTTTTTTAATGTTCTGGGTCTTAATTTTTAAAATAATGGACACCATAAATGTTAAACATTTAGTTTCCATAACATTCATAGAAATCAAACCCAAAATATTACTTATTATTAAACAAACAATTTTAATTATCATTTTAATATTAAACAAAATATTTTCTATAACCTCATTATCCAAAAACTGAAAACAATAAAGGACACATCATTAAATAAAAACAAAAACATATATCAAAAATCAACTTTATTGAATCAAAATCATGTAAACGAACGGGAAAAGTCAATAACTAATACCTATTCAATTGATATAAATTAATAAAAAAAAATCTTAATCTTAATCCTATTTCTATCAATTATTTTTCATCGTAATATATTTTTGAAATCTAACGCTTTTAAAATATACATAGATCCATTATACGCTCATATTTATCACATCTTTGTAGTTTCATTCACTTACATGTCGCACATCACGTTCGACTAAATCGAATACGTTCCTAAATTCATGTCGCACTTAAATTAAAACCGTGCAACGAAAGAGTTCGAGTCGGTACAAAATAGAAATGAAAAGTAAGTACAAAACCTTAAAAATAAACTGATTTTTTACATTGAAAACGATCACGTTATAATAAGAGAAGGTATATAATTTGCATACGTTAACGCAACGTTTGTGAAATCGCATTTTTCACGATAAAGAAAAACACTAAAAATTTTACCTTTTTGTGATTTAAACATTAGATGTACATATCAAAATGATTTTTTAACTGGCGATTCCCCGATTTTACATCTTTTATGATGAGCTTTTTATGACTTAAAAAGCAGAGTTTTACGTTTGTAGTCCTCGATGTCGTTTTCAATCACATAGGGATACTATAAAGTCAGAAATGCAAGTCTTTTCCAGCTTTCCATAGGTATATTGTAAAACACGTCAACTGCCATATTTGACGGATGACATAAAACGACAACACACTAATAAATTACATTGAATTTGATAAAAATATAGCAAATTATTGCGTTTATCATGAAAAATGTGATTATACAAACGTCGATAACACATATAATATATAAAAATATAAATTATATAATTTATTTCATCTGGGTAATGTATGGATATAGAAATACATCGGTTTTAAAATATAATAAAATAAACTCTATTTAGAACATATGGCAAAATAGTCACTGGTTATAAACACTGGACGAATTATTTCTTAGGACAATTAACGTTACAAGAATTTACAGCAAGAAAAGTAAGTCATTGAAAAAAAAACAATGGCAAATATGACTACAATCGAATCATTAAAATAAATCATCCCTCGAAAAACTTAGGCGGGATCGATTACAAAAATATTTCCATCGTTAGTACAAACGTAAGCTGCCTTGTATATCAATATATATATACACATTAAAAAATAATACTCGAAACGGATTCTTCAAACAAATCGACTGATTAATCAATACAAAAATAAAAATTAGTACGAATGGTAACAAGTTCTATATACAAAAAAAGATTGTCTTTTCATTTATTGATATCACCGATCGATCTCCATGAGCGATCGGCGACGAAAACGTTAATCAGGCAAAAATATTCAGACAAGTACGAAAATATAATCCGACGTCACAACGCGACAACTAAAAAAATACAAAAAAAATCTCGATCTCGGCCGTCTTCACTTCCGAGTGTGGAACTCTTCGATGCACAGCTTGCACGACCACGAACCTTCGGGCGGAGTAGCCAGCGGCGGGTCCAGGCAGTACATGTGGTACCCGCGGTCGCAGTCGTCACAAAACAACAGCTGATCCTGAAACGAAAGAACCCCATGAGAAACGATTGGTGACTGAAGATAAGACTGACGATGCACTTACGTCGTTGTCACTGGTTCCGCAAACTGAGCAGCACTTGCATTCTATGCACTGCCAGCGGTACTTGCGGACAGAAACGATCATGTTGTCAGTGAACTGCAAGCACGTAGGGTGACCTGTCGTACATAATACAAAATTACACACGGGACGTTTGATCAAAGTTGGATATTCATGTATTAGAGAAGTCATATGAGGTGATTTGATAAATGTAAGGCTGGTGCATAAGTTTTCGCATATCTTTCGTCTTTCTCTGAACTGAAGAAAAACAACTGTATTTAAACTGTTGTGTGAAGGATGCTTCATTTTCAGTTAAGTTTTGGTCTAACTATGGAACAGTAAACAATTCGTAGAAGTTTTTGGAATGTTTAATAATGACGAGTGTTTATGGCATTTTTTAAATTTTTTAAAAATATACAAGCAACCATAAAGATGCAATTAAAGTGAGAATTAATCAATGTTCAGATTTAGGGATTTTTTATTAACTAATAAACATTGAATGGGTGGTCTTTGAAAATTGATGGAAATGTTACTGGATATGTTCCACATCATAACATCAGAGATTATGTTGAAGATAGTTCACCGACAAAAAAATTTCAGTATCTATAATGCATCAGGCTGATTTCAAAAAACATTTGAGTTGCTCATCAATTGAAGTAAGATAAATTTGGAAGACTGCGTTGCGGCATGAAAAATTGGTGACCAAATCAAATATATAAATTTAATTTGATATCATCGATAATCTATCAAATTCTTCAGACTTTTCCTCTTCTGATTTTAGCTTATTCAGGTTATTACAAAATTGCCTTTGTGTAAAAAAAATTACATCAATACCACAACTCAAAACAGCTCTCGATTCATTTTTCAGTTTGAAATTTGAAGATTTTTATAAAAAGGGTATATGTATGCTCATAAAAAGGTGGAAGAAGGTTATTAGTAGTACAAAACAGTATTATCATTTGATAAAAAAATATGCAACAACTTATGCATCAGTCTTATATTTTGTTTTCGATGTTATAATTCACTATTGTTGGCGAGAGAAAAATGTATTAACGTACCTTCTTAAATTCTGCAACGGCATATACTGTTTTATTTCCGGAGCGAGGCAGCACAAGGAGATAGGTATCACAGTGTAAGAAGGATAAAGGGAATTATCTTTTTTTTTAAAACCCATCATGTAAGTAGCTTCGTTTAAAACAATCAACAAAAAACGAAGCTGCTTACTTAAAACGGGCGAATACTCGATAAATTTTCATATTGTATAAATTTTGAATAGAAGTGCAAATAGTCGAGGTTTTTTTTTTGTATATAAAGATCGTTCATGAAGCACAGAATTGGCATTTGGAAATCAAAACATGTCGCTAATAATGTATGCAATTGAATGCTTCATTGTTTCGTATGCGGGATGAGGAGTCTTGACGGAATCGGGATGAAGCCAGCTGCCGTCAACAGTTGGATTCGCGGATATTTGTGCCAAACAATAGTGAATCACATTGTCGAATCATTGAAATAAAATAAAAATAATAAAAAATATAACAAAAACGGAAACTATATAATCATATCGATATAAATAATATTAAAACAAAAGATAAAAAAAAAATATGTACATAAACATGAAACCGACAAGCTACAACTATAAGAAAGAAGAAGGTACTGGTAAATAAAAAGATACAACTGATTTCGGTTTTATTGATTAATAAATCGTATCAGAAAATGCTTTCGTGTGGAAGTGCATTCACTATTCTTCAGCACAAAAAACAAAAATGGACATGGATGAAAGAAAAAGTTTTGCCGAAAATAAATAAAAAAATTTCAGAAGCACTTCTCTGTTTGCATAAAACTTCACTTTATTGATATATAAGACAAATATACCACTCATTATTCTTTTTCCAATATAATAAAAGAAAATTTCAAAAACAAAGAGCAATATATAAAATCTAATCCACAAAAAGAGAAAAAAATAAAACAGAAAAGATAACAAATAATAGAAGAAAACTGAAGAAAAAAAATCCTATAAAATGATAATATAAGACTTCTGTGCAAATAAGTTTTAAACAACATTCGTAAATATATTTTTTTCGTGTTACAACAGTATATATTCTTTGCTATATTTTGCGACAGAACCAATCGATATATATTCACACATATATTTCGATATTGTTGACGGATTGCACTTCCATTGTAAACATTTTATGATAACATCATAATCATAAAATCTCAACATGTTCGTAAACAGACGTCTTTACGACGTTCGATAACATTTCAACAGTCAAACATTGAGATTCTTTTCGTGCTCGCATCTTAAAATTGGCAAACAATTAAAAAAAAAAACTCGTCTTTGGCACGACACAATATAATAATCAACGTGGAATGTATCCATTACTGCCTATTTGTGATATAATGCGCAAAATATCCAACTACATATATATATTTTAATATAATAACGCTATAATAGAATACACATAAAAAATAATAAAAAGAAGTGGTGGGATATTCTGACTCGTCTATAGTGGCTGCTTTTTGATGGCGTCATTCGCCGTTTCGTGTGATTAATATATATGTATATATGTTAGTCAAAGTTTACTTCTCAGTTAAAATATAGTTTGACTAGTTAAAATATATTTTGTCTAATCCACGTAGTAATTTCATCTGGCAATGGAAATATGGTTTAACTGGTCAGAGTCAGACAATGTGTATTTTAACGTCAACTAACAAACCAGTGTTGCCAATACCATTGGTGAACCGTCTCGAAGTTGCACGTATTTAATTTTTGAAACATTGAGAGAAATGATTATAGTTAATAGTGAAATGTAATATAAATTTAGATTGTATATTGTTCCTGAATTTTTGAAAAAAAAAAATTAAAACTTACTAAAAAAAATAATACAAAAAAACGATAAATATTATTGAGTCGAGTTTGTTACATCAAGTAATTAAGTATAACGTCAGTAGTTTTCTAAAGGTTTTTGAATTTTGAACTATTTTTCGATAAAGTAACATTATTAACATTGTAACAATTGGTGATATGATTATAAAGGCACAAAAATTTAACTTGTCCACCAATATGGGCCATTAAATGTCACTTGTCCATTAATATGGACTCAAAACTAACGTTTTTGTGATGAATACCTTGTTGAGATTATTGTTATTAAAATTTTTTCAATAATCAAATATAGAAGTAAAATACACATATGGTTAAATACAAATATTCTTTTCAAATATCTGAACTGTCAAAACTCATCTGCCAAGTTGAAAATACACTTTGACTAGTGAGCACCAGTTAAACTGTATTATTATCTGTTGAAATATACCATAACTAGACAATTTGTATTCAAATATACTTTATCTAAAACATTAGACAAAATATACTTTAACTAATAATACACTTTGACTGTAAATTATATATATATATATATAAATGATGCAGTTTCAAAACTACACGCGCGATTGCAATAAGTGCACAAGGATACATGTTCACACTTTTTGTCGACATCGACATAAATCTAATAACTATCAAGTATAATTAGTGTAATTTGGTCAGTTCTATAAACACTCGAATATTTTACTAAGTGACAATAGTTGTATATGACAAAATATATATAATAAAATATATAATCAACAATCGATAAAGTATTTTTTTTATAATGTTCATTGCGTACTCTTTGATACGTCAATGTTACAAATCTTTTATATATCGTAAATTCTTTTCAATGACAACAAAATCAGAAAGTTTTGGAATGAATTTTGACTAGTGATATCCATTTTATGTATTCGACCCTCAATTATGTATAACTGATGATATTTATATATATAAAATTTAATTAGAATATTCAAATATGCATAATCGAGGGTTAAAAGTGGCTCTTTTACAAAACATATCCGTGTATATATTTATATACATATATATGTTGAGATTTAAATCATCGAGTCGATCGATACTATTCCGCAACATCTAGTCAGGTGTCATTGTTTGTGACTCTCCGCGACGACTTAGATGCAACTCGATAGTATAGCCTCCTCGTAAAATATGTAAACATAAGTATTTTTTGGTCAATATTTAGACTGGCCTTTAAACAAAATGCATAATAAGAAAATAGCCTATTCAACAATAACCCTTCGACGCTCCTTACAATACAATAAACTATGACTATGGAATATATTCGTAAACTTTTTAATTCAGATAAATTTTGGTAACTACGTTTAACGAATGCAAAAAAGCATTTCTTTGACTACTAAAAGAAAGGAAAGTGGTTGTATATTAAAAATACAAAACACATCGATTTAGAACAGTCTCGTTGTACCTTCGAAATGTTTAAGGCACTTGAAAATCTGGACCCACACAACGAACACATGAAAACTAATGCACTTTTGACATAAAAAGCGTTACAGCTGTTGTACAATCGGTGAACGAAACTTAAAATATGAAAACTCTCGGATTATGACGAAACAATTTTAACAATTTCAAAACGAGTCGTTTAAAACAAATAAGCGTTTATAAAAAGGAACACTGCAATATGAACACGCTCGGTTCAAAATATAAATAAATTATAATCTTTGGCAGTTCGAAACCGGTTCTTAAAAATTTAAAATATGTCATTATAAATAACACTTATTTTGATCGTATTAAAATAAAAACGACAAAGAACAAAACCGGAAAACTGTTTGTATCGGGGTATTTTAAAATTTGTAACGTTATTCAAAATCGTCCATGCAAACAGTGGAATTGACATAAAAATTTAAAAAAAAACCAGATATCTTCGATATAACATCTGAAAATAATCTATGAATAAGTCGGAACGACTTTATATTCACTATATGTACTAAAATTTACTCATGCAGCAAAAAAAAAAAAAATGACACGATGACAACCCGATTAAGCTCCATTGGCCGAACGTCGAGTCTGAAGTAGTTAAATATGGCAATGACGAAGTTTGGCACGAAAACAATTCGCAAAATCAACATCCGACGTGTAGAGAGAACCTTCTGTGATAAAATAAAAATCAGTTCGTACACTTATTCTAATAGAAACATTTCGTGCACATCGAACATGCGCCATTAAGAAAAATTTGAACTCTCGATACGGTTTCAATAATAACTACGTTGGCACCCGTCTATGAACACAAACGATATTTGCGACGATTATAGTGTGACGCCGAAAAAAATCTAAATCGACTAACTTATTCCAATAAAACAAACTGAAAGTAATATAAAATGAAACGAAAAACACCGAAATGGAATGTCGTTGTTCAAAACGATTGCCTATTGGGCGAAAGCCATTGGGACAAAAATGTTTGGGTCAAATTTCTCGACAGAATCCAACTGAAATAAAAACTTGGGGAAAGCTACTCTGAATATAAAATAGAATATAATTCAACATGTACATATGTATTTAATCTACAAATCGTAAATATATTAACGAACATATTCATTCAAGTGAAAAAAGTGAACGATTTATACATGTTACAGCATGAGTGTTCACTTTGTTTGTGCACGAACAAACTAGTCTGTTTATTCACCTTCTAAATGTTCCAGTTCAATTGTTAATGCGGTACAACAATTTAAGTTATTTGCACTCAGATAACGCTCTTATGATAAATGTCAATAAGGAGGAAATTTGCATGTAAACTAATGATCAAGAAATACGCGTAGTGTCAGTTTGAACTTCGAGTTTGTTTTGAACACATTTTCACGACTCAAATTAAAACGCTAACCCAAGCATGATACTTATGACGTCTGTTTTTAGTTTAGACGTAATTATATGTAAGTAAAATTTGACATTTAAACTAAAATCGATTGTTTGGGTATACCCACACTAGTATGGGTATGAACAAACAAAAGTGAATACTTGAACTGTGACATACACATAAATCGCACATTGTTTTAATTCTAATTTTATGTAAATAAGAATATTAGAAAGTATTTAAGTAAATGCAACCTGTTTATTACATCTAATCCATCACACCTTTTCCGAAAGACTATCCTATCTCCTTTAAAAGCCATACTTTTTACGTTTTTTCGAGAAGTGGTCAACCACTGCTGTCGTTACTTTAATAAAATTGATAAGTAAAATATGGTACATCAAATAAAAGTGCGGAATCTATCCCTGAATTTGGTAGTATTCTATCGAGAAATTTAGCCAAAATGTTTTTCCTCTAATAGGATTTCGCTCAAAAGGCCATGTCAGGGTATTGACTAATCGGACTTTTTGCGATTCGGACGTTTGTGGTTCGCGGAAACTTTGCCAACCCTCCGAGAGCTCTTGCGGATCTCCTCGGTGGCGTACTTCGGCGGTTCGACGCAAACCAATGGAGATAAGCGTTCGTTATCGTCTTTCGCGTCGGCAGCGACGTGCGGTAGTTCGTCTTCGATCGTCGGCTCCATCAGCCGAGTGCTCTCTACGAACTTATTGAAGTCGTCTTCCGAATAGCTTTTCAACGAATATCCGTAGTCGTTCGACGGGCAATATCCATTTTTCGGCGGCTCGGGCAGCGTGTTGTCGTTGCGATCGGTCATATTTTTCATACGTTTACTGATACAACTTTGGCTGTTGTTTGACTCACCTGAACGGCCGCAGTCTGAACAACTGACGAGTTCTTCGGGCACGCCGGTCTTCTTGTTTTCCCTTTGGTCGCCGAGGCAAAAGTCGCAGTACGGAGAAGGCGGAGGTTTTACGGTGCCGCTCGCCATGCGCGCTGCAGACGGGCTCGGTGGAGGTTCGCTCGAACGACTGGTGTCGTCGTCGACTCTGGGCGGAGGTGAAGAGGGTGCAGGAGACGACGGATGTCCCGACGCCGAGTTTTCGTCCGTGATGGCGGCGGGAGCGCCTGGAGGACGGACACGACGAGGTGGACCTGAAATGAAACAGTTTTTTTTAGTATTATGTTGATTATCCGTTTGAGAATTATTTATGCCAAAAATATATTCAATTAATTTTTAAAATTAAATTATTGTATTTTTGATTGAGAATAAGTTACTGATGCGACATAAGGTACTAACGGCAAGATGTAATAATGCGTTGAACTTTTTGTTTGGATATTTAAAAACCAAAAAGTCGGACATCTAAAAAACAAGCCTAATCTGATCTAATTTATCTTTATGTGTTTGAGTGCATTGCATACATCGAAATATGAGCTGTTGTTTTTGTAAGAGATATAAATCCATTTATATGTCACAGTTCAAGTGTTCACTTTTGTTTCATACCGATACTAGTTTAGGTATACCAAAACTATCGATTTTAGTTTGAATGTCAACTGTCAAATTTTACCTACATACAATTGCGTCTCAACTAAAAACAGACGTCATAAGTATCATGCTTGGGTTAAGTTGGGTTAGCGTTTTAGCTTGAGTTGTGAAAACATGTTCAAAGCAAAATCTCGAAGTTTAAACTGACATGATGGGTAGAAACTACGCGTATTTCTCGATCATTAGTTGACATACCAATTTCCACCTTAATGATTTTAGCATAAGAGCGTTATCCGATTGCATACAACTTAAATGCAGTATCACACTAACAATTGGACTAGAGCTGTTACAAGGTGTATAAACAGACTAGTTTGTTCATGCACAAACGAAGTGGGCACTTAAATGTAACATATATATTGTAAGATACTTGAAAGGTTTTATATAGCCTAGACCCCAAATATTTGATGGGGAGATCTTGCCTTGCAGTGGACACACAACGGGTTGATAACGATGATTTGAAAGATTTATGTAAGTATAAAAATATTGGCACACTAATCAATTCAAGTAAAAAAATTCATTATCAACATTTCAAAGATAAATATGCAAAAATATTTAAGAAAATAATGATCTATCAGTTACAAATGAACTTATACCATCTTCAATAATAACAAATTATGAAAATAGAAAATGATATCTATATGAATATAAATAGATGACATCTAACCAAAACGTACATTATAACTTTCTTTTCCGAAAATGGACTCACACCACTTAAAAAAAAGGTTCATTTGTATTGTAAAACCATATGAAACACAATGCACTTTATTACAAAATCGAATCGGTGGTTATCCTTCCGACTTCCCACCTCTAACCTCATACATCAAAACTCGGACATAAAAAACGATAATTTGGATTATCTATGTTTTTCGGCTATCCATACCCGTCTTTCTCGACATTAGCTCGGATAATCAAGTATACAGTATGCATGTTTTACCAATTTCCGGATCAAGACCATACACAAACCTGAGGGGTTATTGAGGAATGTGACATAGCTGTCTTGGTATTCGATGGATTGTTGGGCTGCAGGGGCTGCGGCTGGATCTAGCGGCGGAGCAACGCCTGGAGGAATGACGGGGCGCGCAGGACTGTCACGGGAGTCACCATCGCTCCCGGCCGATCCTCCCGCTTCTTTGTGAGAATGAGTATAGTGATAGTTCAAACCCGGACGGGTCTTATATCTTGCTCCGCATACTAAAATTATAGTAACGTATTAGTCATTGTCGACAGTATCGATTATACATTATTTTTCATATGAATTACTATATAAAAAAAAACATGATAGATGCCATAATAACAATTCGAACGGTCAATATCGATATAGATAATCAGGGCCGTAAAAAAGAGGTAAATTCCTAGTCATTTGGGGGACCGGAAGCGAATGATTTTTTTCAATAAAAAAAATGTCAAAGTAAATCTCTGACTAAGGTTATGATTGTTTCGAGCTGCAACGTTCCGAAATAATAAAGATGGTCATTTCAAAGCACGTCTTATTTTAGATAAGTCTATAATGGTCAGTTTTTGTGAAATCGTAATTTATAATACATTTAATATCATAGTTTCTTGTAGATGCAGTGGCGGGTTTACTCGAATGTGAAAGAGACACTTGTCTCGGGGCCCCTTAACATTTTTGAAAAATAAATTTTCGATGAATCATTTTTCTATACCAATTCATCAGACATAATAAAATTTGAATCATTTTCTGAAGAAATAAAGTATTCGGTTGCATAAAAGCAGATTTTATTTTCTAAAATCTACATATTACATATCAATAACAAACAAAAAAAAATTCTTTGCAGCGTTACTATTCTTTTAATTATTTTACACGTAATTGGGATAGTCAATTTGAAATCCGGTCCCATTTAAAGGCCCACCTCTCAAAAATAAATCTACCACTGTACGAAAAATTGAATTTAAAAACAAAATCAAAAAATACCTACACGAAAATACAAAAAAATTTTCAAACCCTCTAGAATTTCCCTTTACGACTCTGCAGATAATCCGTCCACCGACATCTAATCTAAAAAGACCGAAATAGTGAAAAAAGAACACCTACACTTACATTCGCAGCCGAAGGGTTTGTCTGCATCGCCCGGCACTTCATAAGGTAAAGCGGCTTGCGGCGCTTTTTTTCTTCCTCTTCCCTAAAAAATGCACAACGATTACGTTCAAAACGGTCCGCGTCGAAAATATAAAATACCACGACAATGCGATACCGCAAATATATAGTATTTTACGAAGTTCGATAGACACAAACATGTGGAGTAATACCAAAGGAATTTACCGCTCCTCTGCCACGCTTAGGGACTGGACTGTCACTTGTGTCATTCGCGCCGCCCGAACGGGACGTGTCGTTGCCGCCACCGCGCGACGACCGCTTGCCTTTGGCGCCGCTGCCCGAGCTCCCGGCGCCCCCGCTCCGCCCACCGCCTCCGCCTCCGCGCTTGCGCCTACTAGAATAGTTCTCGTCACAGTAATCTTCGTCTGATTCCGGTTCGGGCTCGTCGTAAGCGTCGAGCTCTTCCATGCCGATGTCGTCGTAGAACCATTCCTGAACAGATCACGTTGTTAAATTGTGTGGAAATAGCGAGCGTTGTCGTTAGTCGACGAGAAAAGAAAACCTTTGGTACATCATCTTTCATCTGGGCGTCTCTCTGGTGGCTGTCTTTGCTGTCGGTGTCGTGCGCGTCCATGGACGTTCCGTCGCCAGTCACTTCCAGGCCGGGGCCGTCCATGCCGTCGGAGCCGCCCATGCCCGATGTGGTGGTCCAAGTGTTGCCGACCCATCTCCCGCTACGATTGAACGATAGATATTGTCTTCGAGCTTTGCGCCATCTAAATAAAATGATAAGCTGAATGTTTACAAAAGTATACATACTATTTTTATTCAAGTATTTTTTTTTAATATACAAAAAAGGCACAAATGCATCGTAAACAAAATTTTAAACAATGTGTATTGCCCTCCATATAACTTGGTTAAGCAGAAAATCATCAAAAAACAATATTTTATCAACGAAACAAATATTAAACAAGGAATATCTATACAAAAAATCATATTATTTAATCTACCTTGCAGCTGGATATGTGTAAATTTGTCCTTCTCGAGCACCTGGCATGCGTTGATGTTTGCTCATGAATAAACTGCAATGATTTTGAGCGACTCCTGGAAATATTTCAAAAACAAAATAAACAACGAATCATAAAAAATATCTATTGCATATATTATTTTAAATAGTATACCTGTTTGTGGATCTAAGAACGGCATTCGAAGTCTGCGCTCAACACATAGCCGAGTATTGAAATTTGCTGAATTTTCGATAGCCTCTCTGTATGCCGAATCATTTAAAAAACTGCAAAGAAAAATTTGGTTATTACAACAGAGATAACTTTTTAATCAGATTTTTTTATTCAGTTTATAAATGCATAGAATGTTAAAGAGGAACGAAATGTGGAAATGTGCAGACTGCGTTTTCCTGTTGATAATATGTGAATTTTTAGCTAGATAAGGAAACAATGTTATAAAAACAGCTAAGAAGCATATGGCTATGTCGACATGGTGTGGATGATGGCAAAGTGGCCCAAATTTTTCCTTGAGAACGAAATTTTCCAAAGGACTATCTTCTTCAAAAGAGGGCTTCTGTTTAGCATCAAAGGGTGAAACTACAGGCACCATTTCTTTTTTGGAAGACAAAAAAATGGCGCCTCAAGAACAAAATTACCAAAAGGAATTACAATCCTCAAAAAGACAATTATCTTTGCAGTATCTCAATAGCATCTCTGCATAGGTTTTTACGATTGTTCTCAAATAAATGCATTTCATCATCATCATCGTTGACCCGTTTTGTGCCCACTGCAGGACAAGGTCTCCCCATCAAATATTGAGGGGTCCAGGCTATATATCTTATCCGAGAGACAACCTCGTATAGAAAATGCATTTAATATCAATAATTGATACTTTTGGCCGATTTGACGCCCCCTTGAAACCGGCGCGAATGTACTGTTTTAGAGCATAGGTTCTCAAACTTATTTTCCCCGTGGATCCCAGTATTTTATTTTTCGTGGACCCCCTCCCCAGGATACCTAATAGTGAAGTTTTCTAAACTTTTTAATACAAATATGAACACAATACAACAGGTTTTTTGTATAGTGGACAATTATAAAAAAATATATATACAATTTTTATTCTTATCTTTATTGATTTTTTTTAATAAAATGCAAGTTAGCATTTGGATGTGGAATGAAACAAATAAAAACATGATAAAATTTTTACATAAAATGAATAAATGGTGTTAATGAGAGGAATGAACCAGATGTTGATTGGTCAATATTTGGCTTCAAATTCGTAAGGTAGTCTTAAATTTCCACGTCAATTGATTTGCAACTGATTTCTTTTTTTCTAAAGAAAATTAGTAATTGGTGAAAAAAATATGGGTTTTGTTTGTTATTGACTATGTGCGCAGTTTAAATGAATCCGATCCACGGACCCCCATTTACATCTCGTGGACCCCCTTTTTTTCCATACAGGGACCTCCAGCCGCTCCTCACGGACCCCTGGGGGACCGTGTGGACCACTTTGAG
The DNA here is from genome assembly GCA_028571205.2 of Hydropsyche betteni. Lineage (NCBI taxonomy): Eukaryota > Metazoa > Arthropoda > Insecta > Trichoptera > Hydropsychidae > Hydropsyche > Hydropsyche betteni. The sequence goes on along the minus strand of JAOXNN020000029.1, from coordinate 3,674,836 downwards.
AACCTATGTTTTAGAGAAAAGAGCATCAATTTCCTTAGAGTACGAAATCAGAAAGTCACAATCCTCGAAAAGGCGCATTCGACCAAAAGCATTCGGAAACGCGCGTTCCCACTCAACGTGCATTCCGTCGACCACGAAATGAAATTTACGGAACGCCGGGCGCCCGAAGCCATCTTATGTGGCGCCACGCGCGTTTTCCTCACCTCTCGATGTTGTGGAGGTTCGCCGGGTTGACGACCAGCGGCTGCTGCACCTCCGCGGCCATCGTCCTGTCTTCGATCAGGCGCCGGGAGGATTCATGGACGACGCCGACGAACGACGGACGACGACGAGGCGCCACACCCGAGCGTCGGACGCCGACGATATCGACCGCGTCGACGCGGTGGTGCACCATAAGTTGCGTCGATGCTCTCTCTTCTATTGTGTATACTATTGACGCTCTTATTCTCAAATATATCAAAGTATAATATCGTATACAAATGTATAGTATATACTAAAATGCAATTTTTTGTCTTAAAATTAAATATAATAAGGGTGCTTATGTAAAATCGACTTATATTTGTAGCATCGGCAGGGAGGCAACGTGAGATGTGACGCGCACCGTGCGCCGTTTCGATGCTCACACTTTTATTTTGTATACTATTGACGCTTTTGTTCTTAAATATATCAAAATTTAATATCGTATACAATAATATAGTATCCACTTAAATATAATTATTTGTATTAAAATCTAATATGATAAGGTGTTTATGTAAAATTGACGTATATTTGTAGCATCGGCAGGGAGGCAACGTGAAATGTGACGCCACGCGCATGGATGCCAACGTATCCGATTGTATTTAGGTCGTCATTGTTTTCGTCGAGGAATTGAAAAATTCAAAATTTTCTTTGGTTCAATCGGCGTTTTTCCTTAATTTTGTTGTTAATATGTAAAAAATATAAGAATAGAGTCACGATGTATTTTTAATTCAATTTTCATAAAAAAATTTAAATTTACGACCACTACAAACGCTCTGACAAAGATTTTGTTGGATAAAAAAAAGTAATAAAAACTCCAAAATTCACAAAAAAATAACCACCAAAAATTAAAGGATGTGGCCATTTGCAGTTACACTAACTGCGAATTATTGGCTATTTGCAGTTCAATTAAATAAAAGTTTTATCACAAAAATAAATAAAAGTTCAAGGTGAAAAAATAATCCATTACGACAACTGTCACTCTGTCATTGTAACTGCAAATAGTCAATAATTCGCAGTTAGTGTAACTGCAAATAGCCAATAAATACGCAGCTAGTGTTACTGCAAATAGCCAATAATTCGCAGTTAGTGTAACTGCAAATAGCCACATCCAAAATTAAAAAAAAATCACACAACACTGCCGCCACCCGTCAACTTTCGAAAACATAAAACTCCCCGAAAACGCAATCCACCCGAGCTCGCCCGTCGAAAAAAATCGCCCAAACCCCCGGGAGCCCCCGGCCCCCGCCCTCGTCCGCTTTCCGTTACCCGAAAACCGTAGTTTCCGCCGGCGACAGTTGGCCAGCCCGTCGAGCGGTCCGCTGAGTGGCCGTGCGCCGGACGAATCGCGTTAGCTGAGAGCGGTGATTGGCTTCGGCGGGACGGCGCTGATTGGGCGACGGCGAGACACCAGGTTTGAACGGGGACCCGCGGCCCGGGCCCCCGGAGCCCCCGGGGCGCGCGCCCCCGGCCCCCGCGCCGCGCCGCCCGGCGCCTACGCTCTTTCGGCCCCGGAGCCCCGCGCGGTTTCCTCGTGCACCTCTCGCGGCCGTTTCGGTTGCGAAAGGGCGCAAGAGACGTTTTCGGTTTGTGGGGTGACCGTGTGTAGGGACTGATTTTGGGACGGTTTTTGAAACTTTTCATATTGGGTCAAGGTTTTTGTTTGTGTACGAGTCCATTCGATCCGATGAAATCGTAATAGGTATACCATGTAACAATGTTTACAAACTGATTTGGGTAAATAGAGAGATGCTTGTTCTTTTATATAATTTGTGTGCTCATATTGGGTCAAGGTTTTAGTTTGTATACGAGCTCATTCGATTAGATGAAATTATAATAGGTATACAATGTGATAACGGTTACAAACTGATTTTGATAAATAGAAGATCGGAGATGCTTGTTCTTTTATATAATTTGTGTACTCATATTGGGTTAAGGTTTTAGTTTGTATACGAGTTCATTCGATTAGATGAAATTATAATAGGTATACAATGTGATAATGGTTACAAGCTGATTTTGATAAATAGAAGGTCGGAGATGGTTGGTATTTTATATAATTGTATTGTTTTTAGGCCTGTATGATAAAAAAATGATCATCAATGAAATTTGTTTATCAATGTATGTGTCCATTTACTGTATTTTTCATTTACAAGACATGTTTTATATTAATGTTGGTAGCAAAAACTTATTTTTGGAAGTAAGTTTACATTTTTTTGTACATAACATGGTATGTAATATAAAATTTCACATACATTTAAATACTTTTGTATTTGGACACGGCTTGCAAAGTTCATATTTTGAACGAATGATTTAAATGTGAGTGCACATTCGACTATCAAATCAAAGTATCATCTAACGTCAATAATGTTTTCGATCTTATTAGAAACAATTCTCGTTGTTGAAGCTGTCTAACCGCTCTTTGAATTCCTCTAGAGTTTGTTGCCGTCACAAAGTAAATTTTTGATTCATTGATAATGTGTTTCTCTAATTGGTTAACAAATAAAAGCAACTTACCTACGACCCACAATCAGCTGTTTGATTTACTTTTATCAGAAAGACTTGATTTTGAAGCAGGGCTTATATTACATGAATTTAGCAAAATCGCAGTAAGGCTTATTTTGGAGCATCTTATAGTTGGAAAAAAACTTTATATTTGAATCAATCATAAATACACATTTTTCGGATTTGAGTTAGGTTTGGTTTTTTGGGCAATTTCATTTGCTTTGATCAAAGTTTTGGGTTGGGTCGAATATAAATAGACTAATAATATACATGGACTACGACATGTTCACCCATATTGTCGATAAGCTTTTGTCACAGCAGCTTTTTCAGTTCAGCAGTCTAAAAGCTTGGTTATTGAGGGTCGATGAAATCTTAGAATATCTGTTTTACAGCATTGTTGGAAACAAATTGTTAAATTTAATAATTAACCTATGAAAATGTTATATAAATTAAAATAAAGGTAGTTTGCAGTGACTAGATTCCTGAATTTAAACTTTTTGTCCTTACCTAAAAAAAAAACTGATTAATCGATATTTTTCCAATATTTTTTTGTCTCAATAAATTAACAATATTGTCATAGTAAACATTTTTAACTTAACCAAGTATTATTTTCACCGTTTAAATTTCAATCTAACAAATTAAATGTTTCCAAATCATTTCAGACAAAACTTACAAACGAAAAATCGACACCTAATCAAAACTATCAACAAATATCAAGATGAGCTTCGAAGATGTTGATCGCAGCGGTCGATCGAGCAAAAAGTAACAGTTTTTATAAAAAAAATCCATTAATTTAACGACAGTCTTATATATTTTATCAAATTACAGCGAAGCAATAGTGACGGAAGACAGCAACGACAACTTCCCAGTCGAAGACGACAGTCAAGGCGAAAATGCAATCATGCACACGGCCCTGTCTCAGTTCTGGAAAAAAATCATGGACGACATGCGGAAAATCACCGGAGTACGTTCAAAAATTTAGAGTTTAATATTCTTTTTCCATTCACGAGTGTTCTATAACTTCATATTTTTTCATAGGAAGACTTCAAACAGCAGTCGTTACCTTTGGCGAGGATAAAAAAGATCATGAAACTCGACGAAGAGGTCAAAATGATATCGGCCGAAGCGCCGTTACTCTTCGCGAAGGCTGCGGAAATATTCATTCACGAGCTCACGCTCCGGGCGTGGATTCACACGGAAGAGAACAAACGACGGACGCTTCAAGTAACGATTCAGACGAGCGATTTTTTTTTGCATTCTAAACGTGTGTTTGATTGGATTTTTTTCATTTTTGTAATTTAGAAAAGCGACGTCGGTTCGGCGGCGGCGAAATCGGACCAATACGACTTTTTAATTGATATTTTGCCACCCGATGAATTGAAGCATAATAAAGCTCGGGAAGATTTTTCGTCAAAAACGAGCGTTTCGCAAGATCAAGTATGCGTTTTTATTATGAATTGTTGATATATAGGTGTTGTTGTATATAGGGTGGTTATTGAAAGATTGAACGGTTCGGAAAAGTCATGATTTTTTCATTTAAATCGTTTTTACAGGTTTTAGAGAAATCTTTAGAAATTAAATTGATTGTATAATGTAAAAATTCATAATTTTTTCATTTAAACCGTTTTACAACTTATAGAGAAATCTTCAAAAATTAAAATGATTGTATAATGTAAAAAACCTTGATTTTTACGTTTTTATGAGAAGTGGTCAACCATTGGTGTCGTTATTCGTTTTAATCTTCAATAGGTACTCTATAAAATGTGAAAAAGAAAATGAAAAGTCATTACTTTTTCAAATCAGTTTTTCATTGTCCATCAGATATAATGATTATCTTCATTATCAATGACTTTTATTTCATTGAAATTCAGGTTCAGTATTACTTTCAACTCGCCCAACAACACCAAGCAGCGTTACAACAACCGCAGGTTGCCACTCAACAGTTACAGACACAAGTACGATTTAAAAATCATATGTTAAACGATATATAGTTATTTACATATTGATTTGACTTTTGCAGGCGTCTCCTGCGCCTTCTCAAGTCGTCCAAGTCGCTGGAACTTCAGCGACGCACCAGCAACAAGCCGCCGTTCAAATCGTACAACAAATAGTCACGCCTAATGGAGAATTGCAACAAATACCTGTAAATATATATTGATATACACTCAAAATTCTTTTTAATGGGGTTTAAATATGATTTTGAAGTAATATAGTTTTAAAAACTGTAAGCGGTTTTTTTTCACTTTGACAATGTGCATTATTATGCTACAATGGGAAGATCTAAAATAGGCCAGTATATAATTGTAGTTTTTGAATGAAATTTTATAATTTTTTTTGAAGATTTTGCCATATTATATATTTTTATGAATTGTTTTTGGACGGAAGATAGTATACTGTCAAAATTAGTATATAGTTTTACAAAAGTCTCTTCAAAGAGGTGATAGGTCATGTTGTTTGAAACGTTTAAACCAAAATACACCTTTGTTCAAAGTATAATAGTTTTTGAGTTGTTATTTTTCGATTTTTAAGGAAAAATCAAAAATCTCACACTTATACACTAATAATTCCCAAATGAAAGATAATATAACAGACAAATCCTATTTTTTTCGTTTATAAGGCTCTAAGGAGACTTTTTTATATTCAACTTATTTTACAGAGACTTTTTTATGTTCAATCTCTGGAATGTTTCTTCATATAAAAAAGAGACTTGAGTGTATTTTTTGTCAGTAAAACGATTCAAATGGACTATTATGCACTCGGCATAATTGTAAAATTCAGCTCTCTTATTCTTTTTACTGATTCGTTTCAGATTCAATTAACGCAAGGCCAACTTAATATGATAAGACTGCAAATGCAAGGAGGGACACAACCCATAATTATACACACAGCTCCAGTCGGGGCCGGCCAAACTCAACAAATTCAGGTATATCTCGGTTCGGAGTCGGCGATGCGTTTTCAGTGATTTTCAATATTGATCATTTGCAGGTTCCTCAGCAGCAGCAGCCGCATCCCGTGTACTTGACCCAAGTTCTTTCACCGGAAGGCGAAATGACTTCATAGAATACTGATAACTATTTTGTCCAAAAAGAAGTCTGATTTTATAGCTGGATGTATTTTATGTAATCATTACGTATATTCTAGTTTTTTTTTTTGGGTATCTAAAAAATTATTAAAGAAAATCAATATTTTTTTTATTCCAAATAAGAATATATTTTAATATTTTTGAAAATTTGATAGTGATCGAAAATTTTACGGAATTCTCAGGGAAGATTTTATCGATTCGTTTTCTTGTTACCTTAATTAAGTATTTAATTTGTATATTATTTTCGGTTTATTGATAGGTAATTGTCGAATGTTGTTTGTTTTTGACTTGCAAGAAAATTGTTTATTTTCTTTTTAACGGTTTTTATTGATGAACTTTCGTACAAGTTAAAGTAAGGCACTTAACATATCCACCAAAGATTTATTTTGAAATGGTTTCTTTAAATAAATTTGCTAGGAATGGTACGTTTGTGATATTTTAGCCATGTAAATATTTAAAAGTCGGCGAGAGCCTTTCAAATGGTTGTAAATGGTGAACTTTGAGAATGTTTGCGTTTTGTATTTGTTACGTAGCTTATTTCTTAATGAAACAATAAATTATCTAGATTGGTAAAAAGTGTTTTATTTTTTAGTCTTGAAAGCAGTGTACTGGTTTCTCTCGCAATTAATCAGGACAGAAGTCTCTGTCTCTGTCTGAAAAAATCATTATTTTCTGTATTGTTAAAACCAGTAAAAATGGTCATCTCGTTGACCAGATTTGCCATAACATATGCCCCTCATTTATTCATTATGGTCAAATTTCGCAAAGGATTTGGAAATTGGAGAAAGAAATCGAAAACATCGTGTATTTAGGAACGACAGCCGAAATTTCGAACTTGAAAATTGTCAACCCTCGTCAGTTTTATTAGCTTTTTTGTTGCAGTTTAGTAGAACATGTAATTTTTCGCACAATTTTTTCTTTTATCTTAGATACATATAGCGCTCCACGACTTTTTTTTTAGCGCTCCACCACTATTTTTTTTAGCACTACACCACTGTGTACACTATATAACAAATATACAGGATGCAAAAACACTATATTTTTGGCACCGAAACCTAAAAAACATATTTTTCATTTTACTACATATATTTCCCGGTGAAAAAGACAACTGCAGCTGTGGAACGCATTTAAGTTTTGCTAAAAAAAAAGTAATGTGGGAAAATTCAAATTCTACCTCCCCTCCTTGTGAAATTTTTTTTTTGAATAATAATTTTGCTTTTTTCATAAAATACCATTTTTTTTTTGGATGTGTCCTATATTTTTTTGGAAGTGTCCTTTTTTTTTTTCGGAAGCGCCTTATATTTTTTATGGCTTAGTTTTGAATGTGCTATATTTCGCCGAAAAAACGTTGGCACCCCTATGTACGCCCCGCGTCGGAAAACGCTGTGCGTGTTCTGGCGCCATTTGAGCAATCGTCCGATGCGCCCGTTTCTCACTCGAAAAAAAAAACAACACCGACGCAAAACCCCGCCCGACATGAACGGAAAACGCAAACGCGCATCCCGACCCGCGCGAAAACGCCGAAAAACAACGAAGCCGCCGACGCGCGAAAGAGCGGCAATGGCCGCGAACCGGCCGCCGTCGCGTCGAACGTCAAACGCCCGCCCGACACCCGCCGCCGGCCGCTCGTCGGGGCACAGGTCCAGGGTCGAGCGCTACATTACCCCGGAATTAAAGACTTTTGAAGACAAAGCATTGTCGGCAAACGATCGCGCCCTTGCACG
>JAOXNN020000029.1:3644294-3658104 GCA_028571205.2 Hydropsyche betteni | reverse complement strand
ATAAAATTTTTATCAAAAATGTATCATTATGTGTATTTTATTTAGGTTTACTTTCGAAACGAAAAAATGAATGACCCCTTATTTACTGCCGAGCCCTTCAATTGAAAAATTTAATTCATCAAGATAAGTTTTATTTTAAATTTCTTATTTATATGGAAAGTTGGTGGTTTTGTTTTATGTGTTTCATGCATGTGATTTGAAAATCTGGAAAACGTTGCGCAGAAGAGCCTTTTTTTTTAATTCCAAAAAAACTTTAACAGCAAAATTCGGAAAATTTTAATAAAATTGATTGATTTCATGAAATTCGGTTCGTTGATTAAAAAAAAAATTTGTACTACAATTAGTATAATACATTATTGATTTATTTTTCAAAATCTCTGAGAAGTAGATAATTTATTAAATTAATAGATTCTCGAACTTCTCTGAAGTTCAAGAATCTATGAATCTATTTAGAGGTTTTCGGAATGTCTCTACTTCTCAGAGCAGAGAATAGAGAACTTTTCTGACTTCGAAGATTCTGAGAGAAGTTCAAGAAATTGATTAAAGATGGAACTTATAAACTCCATCAGTAAATAAATGATCACCAAAAAGTATCCCGATACAAAAACAAAGAACCGCTCTTATAATTTGCGCAACCTGACAGTCGACCGAAGTGATTCGAACCGGAAAAATTTGGAATTTGGACGATGCAAGCCAAAAAATTTTATGACCAATATATTCGTGTACTGTTGCTGTTTTCACATATTTTTTACCTCGGCTCTGCGTGTGTATGTTCCAAGCAAGAAGCATCAATTTCAGCTTGTCAGCGTCTTTCATGTGAATACCTGCCGGGGAAAAACAACATACAGGTGTGCCCAATCACTCAAGTCACATCGAAAAATAATGTAAGCGATTCAAATAAAAATGTTCCATGTAAAAAAACAATAAAATCATAAGTTGAACGAGGAAAATGTGTGCGGATGATGCGTGTGCGTGGTATGGTCGATTTTCAGTACCCGGGTATTACCTGGGTGTTAGTGAAAAATTATTGATATTGAGCTTTCATATGAATTCTATTTTTTTTTTTGTTGTTGCAATATTTAGTTCACTAATTTTCAATTTTGAACTTGGTCGATAATTTATATTTATAATTTTGACGTTTAAATAAAATTAATATAATGCAATGGATAATTCAAATTTCTTTAGTATGTAAAATATATCATAATTCGCGATATTAAAGTGTAGCAGTAATAAAATAATATGAAATTATATTGGAATCGAAATAATGATTAAAAAACATGCCTTGGTCAAAATTAATTAAAGAAAATTTGATTATGAATAGAGTTAATCTACAGATATGTCACGGAAATATTCAATTCAGATTTTTGTTTTTATCTATCATCAGCAAAATATGTATTCTCATCAATACATGTTTTTTTTGTAATTTTTATGTATTTTTTTTAATGAAAAAAAAAAGATTTATAACATACCAGAATATTGGTCATCATCTCGGTCGATATCTGATGGATCTGAATTGAGAGTCTCCTGGAACAAAAAAATATATTTTTAAAATAACAAATTATTCATATACATATATATTATACAATCATTTTAGCAATCAATATATATAAAAATGGATGTTTGTTTGTTTGATGCCGTATCACTCGAACACCCTTCGACCGATCGCCATGAAAATTGGCATGTATAAGTATTTTTTTGTAGAGAAGGTTTTTAGAATCATCAAAATAGGGTGACCATATTTCCCAGAACTCAAAACGGGGCGGTCTGTAAAAAAATTTTCCTCCTATATATCGTTCGACCGATCACCATATAAAAAATAATTTGATTTAAAACACCAAATCCCGAGAAACACCGGGTACTACCGCTAGTACGATTTAAAAATTATTAAAATCCTACAAACTAAAACCCAAAATTGAAACACTCATAACGAAAACGGTACATATCAAAGCTACATGTAGATGGCAGTGATAACCCGACGAAGTGCGACCGATTTTTATCCATTTTGAAATTGTCAAAATGGACGGTCAGTATTGCGCATGACACCGTGCCAGTATCGGGCTCAACGTTTCCCCGGGGAGCACACAGCATTAAATGCACCCAATGTGCACATGATGTATGTATGTGTTCTGCGAACGATGCACGTGTATGGTCGGACGGTGTGCGGTGTAGGGCCAAATCCCGCATTAGCCACTGGCTGTCCCGCGGGGGGATGCGGGGTGTGTGGCCAAGTTGACAGTGACATAAACAGAAGTACGTAGAGAACAGATACGTGGTCCAGTGGTTTTGTTGGATAGTATTTTTAGTAGATGAAAAATTTGATAAATATCCATTTTTGTGGTAGAGATATTCCTAAGATAAGAGTATAAAATTTTGGTAGTTAGTTAGTTGATTAGTGGAGTCTAGTAAAAATGCTGACTATTAGGGGAATTGTCAGAATTCCCGTTCCCGGTCCCCGATTCCCGATGCAAACACGCGTTCTGCACACACCGGTGTACCGATTGCATTAAAATTGTTGTATTGTTGTTAAATTAGTTATTTTAATTATTTTTTATTTCAAAAACACATTGAAAACAAAATGCCCCTAAGTGTATGCAATCTTCACAACACAATTGTCGATTGTACCATAATTTTTCATTTTTCGTCATTTTTAGCTTTTCTTTAGGAATTTTCCTATTATTTTTCTTTATAAATCACCCCTTAGTTGAAGCGAACAAAAGAAAAAAATAAATACACAAATCGGTCAAGCGGTTTTTGAGTTTTGTCCAGAACAAATAACTGCCACGATTCATTGTTATATATAAGATTTTATGATTATTGATAAATAAATAAATAAATAATCAACCAACAAAACAATCAGTACATTGAAAAATAATTCAATTCATAAAAATCATTGATAATGCATATGTTATACAATTTATACGTCTAAATATAATATTTAATATTTTTTCACTTATTAAAACCATATATACTATTAAAACCAATATCTATTTATTCAATATCAAAACGTCAAATTATAAAAGTACATTTCGATCAAAATCAAAAATGATAAATAGTGATGATACGTGCATCACAAATACGTGAGCATAAAGCAATATGTACATACGACAAACATAGGTATCGCATTATGCAGAATAGGCATACACTAAGTAGGCATACATGATGCAGGTATATATAATATAATATAATATTAATTAGGCATATGCTTATAAATAATGGTCAACATGAGGCCATGTATAATATATTAATCGTTAAAAGAGTCCAGAGTAAGTTAAACAAAGTTTTAATTAAACACCATTGCGAAGTATTATATATGTTGCCAAATCATTCAAATTTGGAAAGGGCCATAAAACAGGCATATATTACATTAAGTTTAGCAATTGTTAGGAAATATACTATTATTGTGTAAATATTAGATAACAGATACGGAAATTTTTCTGTTTTTAAATACTGTGAAACTTTAGAAGAGTAAACAAACGAATGAGCAGGATAATTCAACATTATATAATCGGTTAGAAATTCTTTCGTAGTGAATGCACTATTTATCATTTATTTCCAATGCTTCAATTACTTCTCAATTTACATAGAAATTAAAACATAGGCATATTTAAATTAAAATATTGACGTGTATAAAAAAGAATATCTTATGATAATTGACAAATATTATTTCAAAATATACATACATACAAAAACAATCATTAAAATATAATTCCAATCAAAACTACCACATAGTCGTTATCACCTAACCGTTCCAGGAATTAAATTGTAACATTAGTACAGTGGTCCGAAATCTATTACCCGTGATAAAATTTTTAGCTACTCGCAAAGATACACATAATAAAAAACTTAAAAAAATGTTGCAAAATATAATATTATACTATTATTCAAATAAATATGATACTTTAATTGAAATACAAATAATGAAAATAAAATACATCTTTAAATAATAGCCAATTTATGTCTGTTTGACTGCAGCAAAGCTTAGACTGATTCTTAAACACATCATCTAAATTGCGCTAAATATTATAATTTGGTAAAATTTTAGTTTAAACTTTTACCCACTAAACATACAAAATTTTCAAAACTGATAAAACATACTCAGTACCCTAAACGGTTATTTTTGAATAATCTTTGGGATCGGGTTTGGATGGAGATGCAACCTTGATCATAAAAAACGAAGTTGGAAAAAAAAACTGATAAAATTTACCTAAAATTGATAAAATTGACAAATTGAAAAAAACTGATAAAATTTATCCCAAAAGGTCGTCGACCACTGCTAGTTTGTTTGTCTGTGGTAACGGTCAGACTAAATCTTAAGCACTTGATCTAAATTATGCATAACAATTTGGAATTTTTTTTATTTAAACTTTTACCCACCCATACAAAGTTTTCGAAACTGATAACACATACTCAGTACCCTAAATGGTAGGCGACCACTATTAGTCTGTTTTTCCGCAGAAATGCCCAAACCACATCTTAGAAAATTGATCCAAATTGCGCTAAATAATTTGGTAAAATTTTAATTTAAACTTTTACCCACTAACCATACAAAAATTTCAAAACTAATTCAGTACCCCGAAGGGTTTCCGACCACTGCATCGGCGTGTGTATCAAGTGCGTGTGCAATGCGTGCATATCGACCGGTGCCTAGTTCGACTGGCCGAATGTGCAAACTATAACGAACGCGTGTGTACGTGCACGCGTTGACCTCTGACCCCATCGAGGGTGCCCACCCGGGCACTGGGCAAGTACCGGGTACGCAGTTTCGGAACGGCGGTTTCGAAACGGGCGGCTGGTTTCCGAAATGCGGTTCTGCGTTTTAATATATGCATTTCGATGCGGATTTACAATATGAATGTGTGGATAAATGCGTGATATGCGGTGCCCGGGTATTTTTTGGTCAATCATATATGCTTTGAAAAGTTTGTATTGTTTAAATTCAGGGTATTTTTTTATAAGGGAGTTAAAAATAAATTCAGTGATGTGTCATCAGATTTTTGATGGATTACATATATTCATGTACTGATTGTTTTGCATGTTGCTTAACTTTTATTATAATATTAATGAGAAATAATCTATTCATCATATGCAGTTATAAGAAATTATTATTTTTTATGACATCATCATTTCAATATGAATTCAAAATTAAGCATTTTTGAAGAAAATTTTGTATTTTTTATAATTGAAAAATAATATGATTTCTAAGTCACTTCATCAATCCGATGCGATGAGAGACGATCACGTCCAATTTACTGACCGCAATACATATCACTTAACTTCAGTGATCGATACAAAACGACAAGTCCAATTATTTCAAGTCATTATCTTCATAATTATAAATACTGATTAATACGATGAATAATTTTTAGAGACATCATCATTTTAGTCAAAAAACAACAATCTAACACTTTTGAATTATTAAGGTTGACCATTTATTTTATAATAAAATAATTTTAAAACATCAAGAAATACTAAAACCATCCTATCTTGGTATAAATCAAAAATTGATCCATCATCTGACCATTTTATAAGTCGCTCAACATTCAAAGACACACCTTAAGAGGATCGTTGAAATTCCCCCTTAGATTCAACGGAACGATATCAGCTTTTGATTACAGCTTTTTTAAGCATTTCACAACGTGGGCGGGACATGGACGGTTTTAATTGGTTTTGCACCAACGGTTTTTTTTTACCTTTTTCTTTTGACATTTAAAAAGGCACGCACTCGTGGAGACGCTTCCGAGAAATTAAATGCATACGCAAGTACTAAAAAAATATATAATATATACATACATATATTTTATATATGAAGAAACTTAAACGATGACATAACCTAAGCTTTTGTGTGATTTTTAATTAATTTTTAAACATAAACAAAAAATAAAAGTTATTTATATTAATCGGTATCGGTCATTAAAGAGTTGAAAATGATTAGAAGTGTATTTTGAAAAAATGTATCTGTCTTATGTTATTAAGTCCATAATCGCTAAAGTATGACAGCCATTATGCATAAATGCAATACTAACGTTTAATTAGAAATAGAGCTCATTTTTTAACCATCACATTAAGAAAAAGCGCGATGATGTTCGTATATTACAAGTGATTAATACGGAGGTTTTCAAAAGGTTTATAAAATTATTAATTATAAAAAAATATATATAAAAATATAAAATATATAACTTTTATTCAAAAGAATAAAAGTTTAAGTAAAAAATGGAAGCTAATCTTGAAATTATAATAATGCAATTTTTAGTATATATTTTAAAAATGTTTGAATATTATTTTCATGAAAAATAAATTTCATCCAAAAATTAATTTATTTCTGGTATTTTTAATGAATAAATGATTAAAATATCAAATAAACACGATTCAAATAATGTAAAGTTTTTGGCATGTTTTTCCAAATACGATGTAATATGATTTTTTTTAAATAATAAAAAAATTCGAATGACGCTCGCGACTTTTTCAAGAATAAAGTCTTTATATGTGTATACAGTTAACGTCTATAATATAATGCTTATTACCTACTACCTCTGGCTTTGCTTATATGACGTCTGGTGACAATAAAAAATGAACTATTATATTTTGATTTTATAAATCAAAATTTAAATATTCAAATTGGCTACACATTTCGGGTTCACACAATCGGGTTTTCACATTTCATCGTTTTCCATTTTTTAACAAATCCACAACCGGCATTATTAACATCGGACCTATTTACTAGTTGATTAATATTTTTTAAACCAAAACTTCCTGAAAATAAATACATTCGATGCAACCATACGAAGACAAAACATTATTATAAATCAAATAAATTTTGTTATATTTCATAAATTAAACATAAAAAACGATATTTTATTGAATATCGGATATTTATGAATAATAGTGTATATGTTACAATGAAAATATACAAAGCAAAACGCCTATTAAAAAATAAAACGAACTCATCCCATAAATAAACCCAACAATACGATTAATTAAAAAAAAAAAAAAAAAAAACTAAATTGAAACGAATTTTCGCCCTAGGCTTTGGAAATTCGGTAAAAGCGACGTTCGAACCGAACCGATCCAAAATTACTTTTCCGCGTTTATTTTTTTCGGAAACTACTCGTGCAACAAATAAATAAAATAAAAAACGAATTTATTCCCGTTTCGATTTCGGGTCGTCGGGAAATTTTCCGCCCCATTTTCCTTTATGAGAGCGGACGAGGAAGTGCGCCAAGGACACCTGTTGCTCAACTTTGAAACTTTTCAATCAGGATCGCTTTCCCGATTCGAGATTTGTGGGAAATTAAAGAAAGTTTTTCCGTATTAATTTTCGTGTTGAAGTTGGTTTGTGTATTGCCCCGTTTTTTTTTTTTTTGGTATTTTTGGAGTTTGATGTTTTTATTTGTATGGTATTGTTTTTTATTGTTATATTTAAATTTTTATGAATTGCTTTATTTTATGTCATATTTTTAGAATTTGACTATAACATTATCATGTACAGTAAACCCTCTATAACGTCCCCCCGCCCTATACACTCAAATTCAATTTTTTTCAAATGCATTTGAAACAAGCAGCAGTTAACACGTAAAAATTTCAAAAAAAAAAAATTAAATTGAAAAACCTCACCCCCCTATAATGTGGAATCTATCTTGACGTTATAGGGGGGTTTATTGTATTATACACGATTAGATTTATTAATTAACATTAGTCAATAAATAAATCGATGGGATTTTTTTCAATAAAATGTTTGTAATATTTCGATTTTCTATTATTGGTTCTGGAGAAAAAATATAATATAAACAAAAATACCAGAAAATGAATTAATATTTTCTTTACTTCAAACTCTGTCCGGAGAAAAAAATGAAAATTTGGAAAATATCCAAAAATAAACAATATATTATTTATTTTTTTCCGTGTTTTGCATATTTAAAAAAAAATCATAAATTGAATTTAATCATAGAAAATAAATGTGTTTGTGAATCTGTTACTCTATTCTTTTCCTTTTGAAGTAAAAATTTAAGATTTTCTTTATTATTTCAAACCCTCTCCGGGAGAAAAAATTAAATTAAAAAATAATCAATTAAAATCGAATAATTAAAAAAACGAGCACTCAAACTCAACACCCAAATTTTCGACAACCTTTCAAACCCCATTAAAAAAAACATTTTCATAAAAAAAACTATCAAAAATTAAATTCAAACAAACACCCACACCCCCCCCTTACAAAAAAAAACCTCAAAACACGCACCCCCACCCTAACAAAAAAAAACTAACAAAATACCCGGGCTTTTCCGCGTGCCTGGAAATGAAACGCCGCACCCGCGGAATGGTGATTTGTGCGCGACGGCGGCGATGATCACGCACCGCGCCCCCCACGGGGGCTCAGCCCCGGGGCTGGGCGCCAATTAGGCGCCCCCCCCCTCCCCCACCCCGCGGGAGGGCGCGCGCCTCCGCCGGGCCGCGGCCGAACTATGGCGGGATCGTTACGCGGGGAGAGGGCGCTGCGAGCGGAAAAAACGCCGCCGGCCGACGAAAAAACGGTGACGTGTGTGACCCAAATGTACGCGGCGAGGGGAGGGTGAGGGGGCGGCGTTGTTTTCGCTTCTGTATGGGGGGGGGAGGGTTTGTTTTTGGATCTCTTTTTGGACGTTCGAGTCTCGCGGCGTTTTTTTTTTTGTGTTATCGTTTTTCGTGGAATATAGAGTGAGGATTGGATTTGAAAAGAGTTCGGGGAAACTTCTTTTCAAGTAAAGGTGTAAATAGACGTTCGAACATGGTTACGTGCAACTGATGGATTTGCTGCGCTCGTAACCATGTTCGAACGTGTATTCAGTGGTTTAATAATAATGAGCATTCGAACCGCTGAACACACGTTCGAACATGGTTGCGAGCGTAACAAATCCATTAGTTGCACGTAACCATGATCGAACGTCTATTTACACTCTTAAACCGCTGAACACACTTTCGAACATGGTTGCGAGCGCAACAAACCGTTAGTTACACGTAACCATGTTCGAAAGTCTATTTAAACTTTTAAACCGCTGAACACACTTTCGAACATGGTTGCGAGCGCAACAAACCATTAGTTGCACGTAACCATGTTCGAACGTTTTTTTTCACCTTTAAACCGCTGAACACACGTTCGAACATGGTTGCGAGGGCAGCAAATCCATTAGTTGCACGTAACCATATTCGAACGTCTATACACTTTACGACTCGGGATGGGCTTTGAAAAGTTATTGGAAAAAGTACGATTGATTTCAGTGATACGAGAATCGCATATATTTTTTAAAACAATTCGTGTCGGTGACTTTTATACGGGTCATGAAATTTTTTTTGCGAAGATGGCCGATGACACATTTGTGTCACGATCGCCAGCGGTTGTCATCCGCTAATACTGTATATGTGTTCGGGAATATATACAGTATTAGCGGATAATAGCCGTTGGGCGATCGTGACATATATGTATGTCATCGGCCATCTTCGCAAAAATTTTTCATGACACGTATAGAGATCACCGGCCACGAAAGTGTTAAGAATACATTTATTTATAATTTATATAATGATTAAGTAAAAATTATTATTGTTACTATTTTAACATTTAAATTTACTTTATGTCATTAATGATTTTATAAGTTTGAAGGTTAATCGAATTTTTTTTGTTTTGTATTTTGCATTTGTATTGCCTTGGACGCGAAATAAATAAATAAAAGATTGAAGATAAATTTTTATTAAAAAAAAATTATAGGAAAATAATCGAAAATTTATGAAAAATATCATGTTTGAATATCTTGATGTTACAATTTTCTACTGGTTGTTAAAGTTAAACGAGAGATTAAACGTTCAGTATATAAATGCAATTATTCACGACTGGCCCTTGATCAATATAGTAAAACATACTTTTTAGTATTCAAACACATTGAATTAATTGTCCTTCGTTTTGAAACTTTCTATTGTATATGAAAAGTTTCAACCTAGAATGAAAATTTTATTATTATATATTAAGTTGCTCAAAAAGTAATGCCCATTTTTTTTTCGAAAACTTTTTCTATATAAACGAAATTCAAACTCAATAAAACCATGTATTTTTGGATTTGATTTGTAAAGGGTTCAATTTGGCGTTCAAAACCTCCAGTATCTTTAAAATCATCTCCAAACATAATTTGACTTTGGCTACTATTTAAATGGTCAGAATTTAAATATGATTTTGGTCAGAATTATTATCCCATTTATCAAAATTTACTTGATATTGATCAGAATTTTAATCAAGAAGGTCAGAATAAATATTGAATAGTCAGAATTTTGACTGGGTCTGTCAAAATTCATATTAAACGATCAGAATAATATTGAGAACCCTAACCTACTCTGACCATTTCGTTATTGAGCCCTGACCATTTATTATTTTATTATGACCGTTTTCGATGAAAATTCTGACCATTTAATTTTTTGCCTTTAGCTTTCACCCTCACACGAAGAACGATAGAAAAACCAGAATTCGTAGCGTTACACGCTTTCGTTACCGTTGCGCAACGTTTCCGCCGCCACGAGAAGCACAACTTCAAAAAAAAACCCAACTTTCCAAGGTGAACGTCCCCGATTTCCATTCCTCCGGCATATCCGTAATGCACCACGGCCAGGACGAGAGGTCGTAACCGGCGAAATGTGCGGGGGGCGAAGCCCCCGACGCCGAGGCGCCGCCCCCGCGGGGGCATAATGGGTTAGGCAACGTCGGGCCGTATATAAGGCCCGGCGGGGTAGATAACGATAAACCTAACCCCGAAGAAGCCCCTCACCACACCCATAGTTCCATCTACCGAAAGGTATGGAGGCTCTATGGGTGTGTATATGTGTGTGTGTTCGAAAAGTTGTGTAGACACGTGTGTACTTGTAAACAAGTGTACATGCGATATGTATGCTGATATTATATATATATATACTGTGACAAATTCGATCGTGGAATTCGTCTGTAAAGACGAAATTTTTGGAATTGAATACGTGTTCTCTCGAAAATAAGACCCGGTCTTATATTAATTTTGTACCAAGAAATCGTTCTAGGGCTTATTTTCGAGAAAAAAAATTCGAGCATAGAACAATTTGTACTCCTCGTAGGTACCTACATGTGATATATCATTCAACAATGGTTTGCTCATAAATAAATAGTTCAAATGGTTTTTTATAAAAAAATACAAAGATTTAATTAATGCAAAAATCGCAGGGTCAGAAATCGAATAAAAATATGTAAACATAAGTTTTATAGAAAATTTAATAGATTAAACTACATATATTCAAAGAAATCATATTAAAAAATATATATATTTGTACAAAATCTTAATTTTATGTACAGAGCACCGAATCAGAACCACTGTGATAACCAGTCACAAGAATCACATTGTCGGACATTTCTACACTAGGTCTTATTTTCGGGGTAGGGTTTATTTACGGGATAGGATTGAAAAAAATCTTGAAATTACGGTAGGGCTTAATTTCGGAGGAGGTCTTATTTTCGAGAGAAAACGGTATCAATAGTTTACTAGGAAGATCAGACTTACCTTAATATTCATTTACCGGTATTTTTTAATAATTACAAATCAGCGAAACTATGCAAACTATACAAACTATGCGAATCAAAAAAAATATGCTTCGAAATTTTTTTTAAAATAAAACATGAAAATTACTGTATTGCAATTATTATTATGATAATATTTGAATCAATAAATAGAGGCCGAAATATTGAGAGTTTACCACAAGATTATAAAAATGTTTATTATTATAAAGATTAATCATAATTTGAAATCGAATGAAAGAATGATAAATGTTCAAAATTATTCTTTTATTTTGATCACTAAAGGTGAGCGAAAAGTGTCACGATCAGTATATGAATGTGATTTGTTAATATAATTGATCTAATAAAAAAGTTCTCACCCTCTTATTGCCACATAAAAATTACGATGATAAAAGTGCAAAAAACTTCGAAATATTAATAACGACGATCGGAAAGGTCTCGCGATCGAAATTATAAATGCTGCAAGTGATGACTGATACCACACTTATAATAAGCAAACATGTCTTCGTTTCGAAAACTAAATATATATAACATCCATACTAGCTTAATAAATATATGTATATATTATATATATGCATATATATTCGATATTATTTTGGAACACCATTTACACGTGTTTCACATGCGGTTATATACGTATATAAAACCGCAGCTTCTCAAATGTGGAAGAAAGCCGCGAGTCGGTTACGACGAGAAAGCGGCTTCATGTAATCAGCAAGCAGTAAGTAGGCGGAATTCGCTTAAAATGTTTAATTATTTATTTTAATATATATCATATATTAATTATTTTATATGTATAAACAATCAACAATCATTGAAAATAATCATAACTATTACATATATATTTTTTTTAATTTCATGGTTTTTTGGTATATTTAAGTAAAATATTATATATAGATATTTTCAAGTCAATAAATCATTTGGTTTGTAATTATTTATAAAAAATATTAGTTAAAAATAAAATAATAAATAGTCATCGATGAATTATCATTTCCGCATGAAAATTGTATAATTTATTTTGCATCACTGATCGTATAACATAAAATTTACTGATTTTTAGTATAATAACTGACTATGTATTTTACTAGAGATGTCATAACCGGTAAATGACTTAAATAACAGTTCGATAATTTACCTGTAAATTTTCAATATTTACCTGAAAAATAAATTGTTTTTCGAATATTTTTGATGTGTTGTTTTTCAGAAAATATTTTTTGAAATAGTCAGTTTTAGTAAATGTACAGTTTTTTTAAAATATTGTATTTAAGTAAGTATTTTTGTACTACAGTTTTTTTTTAATTTTTACTATTCCTATTTTTACTAATTTTTCCTAGTTTTTACTCAAAATTTAATAAAAAACCAATAATTAGGTAAAAAAAAATCGAATAGTCGGAAAATAAAAATTACGGAAAATCTAATTATATGATTTAAAATCTGATCATCTAATAAAATTTATTGATCATTTAGTATTTTCTAACCATATATATGTTACAGTTTAAGTGTCCACTTCGTTTGTGCACAAACAAACTATTCTGTTTATTCACCTTCTAAATGCTATAGTCCAATTGTTCGGATGGTACGACAATTTTAGTTGTTTGCACTCAGATAACGTTCTTATGCTAAATATCAAAAAGGTGGAAATTGGTATCTCAATTAATGATACAGAAATAAGCGTAGCGTTTGCCCGTCGTATCAGTTTGAACTTCGAGAATTTGTTTTGAACACTTTTTCACAACTCGAGCTCAAACGCTAACCCAACCTAACCTATGATACTTATGTCGTTTGTTTTAAATTTAGGAGCAGGTAAAATTTGACAGTTGACATTCAAATTAAAATCGATAGTTTGTGTATACCCAAACTAGTATGGGTGTAAACGAACAAAAGTTTGCATTTGAACTGTGACATATATATTGATCATAATATTTGCTTAATATATCAATTAATAGATAATCAGTAAATTCAACAAGTTTTTTAATTAAAATACTAATAACTCGATCACACAAACACAGGCACCATCAATGCACTGCCAACTTTTCCCATTTTCCGACGCACAAACGGCGATAAAACCAAAATTTTCCAGCCAAAACCGCCCGAAACCAACCGCCGATGACGAAACACAAATTAACTACATAATCATCGAAAATTAAGCATGGCACACGTTCGATAAGCACCAGTACCCGTGCGTATGTTGTTGGGGAGCTATTATCGAAGCCTCTAATCACACAACCCCTGACCGTCTTGGATTCGTTATTAATGTGGTGC
>JAOXNN020000029.1:3616023-3626242 GCA_028571205.2 Hydropsyche betteni | reverse complement strand
GTTAAGTATATACGCATAAAGACCATATACGCATGAAGAATTATATATAGGGGATCGACGCGTCGTTTTAAAGTCGCGAGCATCATCGACACAGACGACAGACGGTCAGAAAGACGGACAGACAGACACACACAGATATCCGCTATTATATATAGGAGATATTTACAGAGGATAATTACAACATTTTCATTTCAATGTCCATTATTTGAAACGAGTAGTTTCACTAATCAGACAATTAATTACCATCAACTTGCATTTGCAATGTAATAAGTTATGAAACAAGTTATGAAAATAATTTCATAAAAACACTTTCCTCGAGGGTAACTTTCGCGATCTATCAAGAAAATCAAAAGAGAAAAACTGTATTAGCAACGAGTTCGAAGCTTGAACAAAACTTTCGCCCAACTAGTGAGATTTAGTTTTCTTTTTTCTCAGCAGAGAGGAGATTAATAAAATCGTATTATAGTATATTATTATATATACTATACACATAGTTTAGTTTGGTAACGCCTATACTCGCCAAACCGGATTTTTGATATTCGCTAACTGGAATAATGGACCGAAAATGTTTTCATATAATACATCAACTTAAGGGCTTAAAAGATATCGAATTAAAGTAACTTAAAATATAGATTCGATTGTACATATTGATGTATGTACATATATCGTATATGTAATGAGTCATAAGAATATGGTTGATATGTTTTAATTGAAAAAACGACTAACATTTTCATGATATGAAATATCTAATTAATGGTAAATCAAACTTGTTTAAAAAATTAGGATTTAATTGTAAGTATGTAATAAAGAACGTTATATTTGCAAAATAATAAAAAAACCTTCTAAAGAATATTCCTAATTAACGTTTGTGAAATTTACGATTTCATAAAAAATTTAAACAATTTTTATTTGATGTGAACATTTTTTTTTCTTCATTATCAACGTATTTTCATTGAATATTAAGGGGGTATACCTTTAATATTCAACTTTTAGAAGAATATACAAAGAATATTTTCCCAAAATTTTGAGTAAATCGGTTAATTAGAACTTAAGATATCATGAAAATCAGGTTGAAAAAAGTAGTTTCGAGAAAATTGCGTTTAAAGTTTCGGGCAGCGTAATTGATATATATATTGGGCCGTAACAAAAATAGCTGTAACTCTTAAAATAATACTTATTTCGAAAAATTCTATTAGGCATATAATTTTAAAGGTTTACACTTTGAAATATGAAAAAAAATTGATTTTTTTGAATTTCTACACGAAAATACCCCCTTGAACATTTAAATTTTGTATTAAAATAATTTAAAAAAAAAAGCTTATTTTCCTTTAGTAACGACGATTTTTCAATCCTAGGAAAATCAACTTCAGAATAAAATGATCGTCGAAATGGTTTGAGTCTATAAAAGCGATGCAAAAAGTTAGAAATTATTTTGCTGAAAAAAAACATTGACATAATGGTTTAAGATTGTATAGTGCAGCTTTCGCAAACTGGTGGTCTGCGATAATATTTTGATGGTCTGCGGACAAATTTGTATAATACATAATTTGTATTTTTTATTACTCGATTTATAATAAAATTAAAATATAATATTCTAAGAAATTATTAATTTTTAATAAAAAAATTCTAAATTCACAAACTGCCTTACAAAATTAAAAATAATTTAGATTGCATATTAAATAACAGTAAGTAGAAATTACCCGATGCTTATTTTATCATTTGGAAAAAAATAATGATAATCAAAATAGTTGGCAGCCATTGTAATAATTGAAATTTGCAAAACAATTGCAAATTCGCATAGCGCGTGTAGTGTGTGTACCTGTACGAACATATTGTAATACAGGTAGTCCTCGATTTACGAAAGTTCGCACTTACGACTGAATTTTTTTTTTATTAATTATTTTTTTTTAAATTGAATGATAAATCTCAAGCGGATTTGAGAAATAAATATAAAGGAATGTAGAACCGTTAACAAAATTCGTATTGAAAGAAATGGTTGCTGCTTTTACTTTAATTAATCGAGGAATACAAAAATTTGAAATGATTAACCCAAGCAGTGAAAGAGTTTCAAATTTTGTTTATTTATTATTTATAATTATTATACAGATTCGACTTAAGACCGAAGTTCAGGAACGTATCTCCGTCGTAAATCGAGGACTACCTGTATAATATGTACACACATGTGTGTTTTGCAGATGCGTGTGTAAGCAAGGACATTATCAAAGAAGACAAAGGTGAATCACCAGAAGGCGGGGCCGAATCCTCGACTTATAATTTAATCCGAAAACAATTCCACTATCCTTAAAGAATCATGGTGACATTTTTCGTCCAAACTACTATTATTAATTATATTATACATACACGCATATTATCCCATAAATATGACAAGAATTTTTTTGTTATCGTCTGCCCGCTTCGAACCTCTATTTGTTTTTCATATTCACATGCAAATTGAACAACTAGTAAACGTAGCATACCAATCGGTCACGAATACTTTGGAAAAATTACCCGTGTAATATTTGGGCACGAAAATATTTTCTATTTACTACTTAAGAATTTTCATGAGCAATCGAAACGTGTTATTGAAAGAGTCCAAAGATTGGTAAATAATACGATAAATATATACAATTATTTTTTTAAATTGAATCCTAGCATTTATGAGTAGTGACGAAATACCATAACTTAGAAAAAAAATGTAAATGCTCTTGTTTTCATTTTTAGATATACAAGTTTTTTATAAATTATCGATAATAATTGCAAATATAAACCAAGTACGGCAAATTTTATACAAAATAGTATAAATTAAATGCCATTTTGAAACTTTACCAATTTTCAAATTTTCACGGCATACATCCATCATTCAAGTTACAAATGCTTTTACGAAAGTACGGAAAATCAACTAACAATCAGTATGCATTGTTCTTTCTATTATATGTTATGAACTCACACAAAATTTTATGTTTTCAAGTTATCGATAAAACACACCGTATCGCGCAGAAAATATATCGAATATTTTCCCTCGTAATAGATTGTATTATTATATAATTTACCACTGACCCGAATCAAGATATACGTTTTAATATCAATATATTAAATTAAAAGTTATTTTAACCGAAAAAGGGTACTTTTGTACCGGAGTGGCGACAGCATTCAATTGCTGATTTACAATGAAATTATGAACACCTGCACTAAATTCTATAATTTTTCACAATAATAAAGATTTAAAAGAAACGATATATGTTTAAATTATAATCAAGATAATGATACTTAACCTCGATCCGAATGTCCGAATGAATAAGATACGTTCAGTAAATATCACGGAAAAAAACCTTCTCTGTCCAATCCATTCATGCGTTCAGTAACAAAAACTTTCAGACTTTGGACTGATTGTAAGAAATGCAGCATTCGCCCAACCCCTTAAAGTGGAAGTGAACATAATAGAATTTCGAAATTGTGTGCGCGCGTTTTCGTACTTTGAATAAAAATTCTCGATTTGCGCCGCAAAAGATTAGTTTTGTATACGTGTTGCATAATCGAAAACACAACACGTTACGCATCGTATTGAAGGGGAGAAGCATTCATAAATACAGTAATCTCCTATATATAATCACGGATTTCTGTGTATCTGTTCGGGTGACGCTCGCGACTTTTTATAGTATCGATTCTAATATGGTTTTTATGCGTATACATTTAACGTCTATAATGTGATGCTTATTACTTACTAACTACTGGCTTTGCCTATATGTACGTATTCGTAACCGTGACAATAACAAATGAACTAATTTGATTTTATTAATTAAATATTCAAATCGGGTACGGGCATCGACTTAAAAATAAACACATACACATCCCGATGTTATTAACATCGGGCCTATATACTATTATATATGAAATAAATGTGCACTTAACCTGAGAATTTAATAAAATTAGTGTTCATTTGAAAGAAATATTTTGATCGTCGAAGAAATATCTATACTTTAAAACGAATAAAATGTGCGTTAGAATGAATATATTTATAGGATTGGCAACGCCGTAAACGAAAACAGCGTAAAATACCAGCCACACAACTTTCATAACGGAATCAAATTGATAAAATATGGCTAAAATAAAATGAAATTAAAATTAGAACAAAAGGAAACATTAACCATTTGCAGTTGACAGTTGCATTGTATTATCTGTGGAGAAAAACTTTATTTGGGCGATGTTGAAATCTGTCGATCATTTTAATGCAAAAACTATTTTTTATATTCATTTCACATTTTTTAATGCTCACTTCATAATGCATAATTTTTTTTAATTACACACTACCAAGAAAATGATGCTCAATACGAAATTTCTTAACAAATAAATTGCATCGTATATTATTTTAATATACAAGTAATTCTTTTAAGACATAATCTAATTTCATCAATGCACAATTAAATCGCACCCTAATATAAATATGATTTTAAAAATTTAGAAACTATGTAATTTGTGTATGATTTTGAAAAGTGGATAAAATAATATAATATTATCAAATACAAAGCAGTTGAAAAAATTAGCGACATGTAACATGGTCAGTAATTCACGTATCATCGAATCAAAAAAATTAGGTATTTGAATGATAATAAATAAAAATAATTTCCGAAAACACAACACTCAAAATTAGTTATCAAATTTTTATGCGGATGTTTTTCGTTCAATTATGAAATTTTGAAAAAGTATTTTTAAATATTTTTATTAATTAACTTTTACGTCAAAAAGTAAATAATCAAAAAAATTAACCAGTTAGTGCCCGCGGGCGAACAGTTGAGCTTCCAGGGGAGGCTCCGCGGGCACACGGAAAGGGTAGGCCTTCGTGCCCGGCCAAATGTGTGCCAGGGGAGGGCGAGGGTGCGGGAAAAGGGCGCGGTGCTTCCGCCTAATGCAGGGACTAGGGACTAGGGACTAGGGAGGTGTGTCCGGTGGACTGTAACGCTGAAATTATATTTTCAGGAGTGTCCTCTCCGTCCGCGGTCCGGCCATATTTCATGGTGGACCTTTGCCGCCGCTCGTGGTTTGGGTCTGCAGGGATGCCCGTTTTTTGAGTTGTTTTCGACTTTTCCGGGACGGTTTGTTTGATATGTGACACGCGTTAGAGGGAAATAGTTTGATTTTCCATTTTTATTTTTTTACCGTCCACGTTTAGAAACCAAAATGAAATAAAATAATATAAATATTTTTTAAACATTGATTTGAATATATTTTAAGTGTTAAAATTAATTAAAGCAAAAACAGGTTTCTTACCTCAAATTAGCACTTTTTCATTTCAAATAAGCAATTTTTTATTTCAAATTAACAGTTTTTCATTTCATATTAACACTTTTTCAATTCGAACTTGAATTGAAAAAGTGTTAATTTGAAATGAAAAAGTGTTACTTTGAAATTATTTTTTTTGCTTTGAAATTAAAAATTGCTAATTTGAAATAAAAGTGCTAATTTGGAGTAAAAAAAACTGTATATAAGCAGAAAGTGGAAAAACAAAATAAATCTCTTCAATTCATGTACAAAGAATTGAGAAATAAAAATGAAAATTAACGAAAATCAATTTAATAATGACGTTTCCTATATTTTAAATCATATTTCACAATTTTAAATATAATTTTATAAAATATTTCAATCAATTTGTATTTTAATAAAAAAAAAACATGAATTTTAATGAAAAATAATACAATACTATTGCGCCGTAGCGTGCTCCGAATCGCGGACGAGGGGTGTGGGGGGGGGAAAGTGGACGGTTGGGGAGATGGTGGGGGGGGGGGGTTTACGTGCTATGGTCGCGGCGGCGACGGATTATGGCCAAAACGGTCGGGGTTTGAAATATGCCCGTTGCGCGCCAAAAACGCGCGCCGCGATATATCTCGGATTAATTGCGAAATAACGACGCAATTTATGCGCTTATAATTGCCGCACGCGGACATGGCCGAAAATTTCGGATTCTGCGTCCGTTGATGCCGGTGTTTTTTTTTTTTTTAATTTTTCGGAATAACCCTTTTTTAAACTCGCAATGCGGAGGTGCACTGCTCGAATGATGAAATGAAATTTGACATTTTGATTTTGGCTCAGAAGAAAGTTTTTTTACTTTATTGTTTTTATTTGTGAATCATTATCAATTATACCATCTGCAGTATATACAAAAAAGTTTTTTTTGTAACTTTATTTATAATATTTAAAAACAATTTGATCAATGATACATGATCTACTAATGATTTCAAACATCATTCAACTTAAATAATTAGTGAAAAATTATTCATTCGATAAGTCAAAACTATGAATGTCAAAAAATTAATAATATGAAAAAAAAAATTGTTCTAAAATTAAAATAATTTTAGAAAAAAATAATCTTTTTACCATATTCAAGATAAATTGCACCATAACAACATAAAAACATTGATATAAATTAATTTTAATCTAAAAATAAAATATATAAAAAAAAATAGTAAAAAAAACCAACTTTAGACCGCACCACAAAATGTCACCCCCTATCAGATCCGTAAAACATCTTTCACCGGAAAGTGTTGAAAAATGAAAACAAAATAAAAAAAAAAGCGGGCGTCTGTGTTGCCAGCGGTCACGAGACGCCGCACCTCTAGTTTGTTAGGGTGTGGCCACACGTGAGCCACACCACTATGATTAGTCGCTGCCCATCTGTCCGATTAATGCGGCGACCGTCACGCCACGCGGCGGACGCTTAATTAACTTAAAAACGGCGGATGAGCCGATGCGACGCTGGCCGCGTTTCGCCCGGTTTCGGCCGGCACTTTTGACGCTCGTCCAACATGGCGGCGAGCTGTCGAATTTCGCTTTATCCCGAAATTTTGTTATTTAAAACTTCTCGTATTTGATAAATTTTTGTATCTGTCACAGTTCAAGTGTAAACTTCTGTTTGTTTACACCCATACTAGTTCGGATATATCTAAACTATCGATTTTAGTTTGAATGTCAACTGTCAAATTTTACCAACATATAATTGTGTCTAAACTGAAAATAGACGTCATAAGTATCATGTTTGGGTTAGGTTAGGTTAGCGTTTTAGTTTGAGTTGTGAAAATGTGTTCAAAATAAACTCTCGAAGAAAAAACTGACACGACGGGCAGACACTACTCGTATTTCTCGATCATTAGTTGACATATCAATTTCTAACTTATTGATATTTAGCATAAGAGCGTTATCTGAGTGCAAACAACTAAAACTGTCGCACTACCCGAACAATAGGACTGGAACACTTATAAAGTGAATAAACAGACTAGTTTGTTCGTGGACAAACGAAGTGGACACTCAAACTGTAACATATCGAAAACTATTTACTTGTTTCAGATCGAAAATGCGTTTGTTATTGTGATATTTTCGCTTAACTTCGGTGAAAACTGATGTATTAGATTAGGATAAGAGTACAATTTCATAGTGAAAGTGATTTAAAGAGAGAAATCATGCGAGTGTTATCACAAACACATGTTTTTTCTCGGTAAATATATTCATGCTCACGCTATCGCTCACTCTTATTATAGAGCCTCGTCTTCAATTATTGAATAAATATTTGTAGTAAAGTTTTGTAGTCAGATTTAGATTATATAATTAAATACAGTGCGTGATTTAATGTTCGAAGAAATATATAGATGGCAGTAATAAGTAGTGATATGCAAACATTTTTCTTCTGCGATATTTTATAGTTTTAAATTAAAAAAAACCTTACTAGTTAAAAATAAAATAATTCTAACAAGTCTACTCAATAAAAATTGTCTATCGTTTCTAAAATAGTTTGAAAATTTACTTTATAAACTCCTTACTAATATTTTCTTCATATATAATATTCAATTCGATGTTTTGATAATTTAATTTTTCTAAGAAATCATTAGAAAATTAATTTACAATTCGACATCGAAATTATCTATTATATATATCATACAACAATAAATCAACCATCGACACTTTCTATATAAAAAAAATCAAACACTAAAAAAATAATAAAGCACTAAAACTGCGATATTTTCCTTTCGAAAACAAAAACGCAAAAAGAAACCCCTCCAAAAACCCTTCTGCGAGAAATTCGGTCGCTAATATTTCTTGTCCCTTCGGAAGTCGGTTGCCTACCCTGCTGGCTTCGCGCCGCACAAAGTCTTACCAAAGTCCACGTCCGCAGGGCGCAGACCCGCCCATCGCCTCGCCTCCGCCCCACGGGGGGGCTGCGCCCCCCGGCCGTGGGCAAGGGCCCCTTTGGCCGAGCCCCTCTTTGGCCATCTGCAGGAAACGCGCCCCCGTAAAGTTTCACCTCACTACTGCCAGTCGAGTGCGGTTGGTAACCTTTGGCGATTTTTGTTTTTGTAGTTTAGTATGGCTACTATTTAAATGGTCAGAATTCAAATACGATTTTGGTCAGAATTTTTATCCCATTTATCAGAATTTATTGGAAAATGGTCGGAATTTTAAGCATGTTTTGGTCGGAATTTTAATCAAAACGGTCAGAATAAATATTGAATGGTCAGAATTTATATTAAATAGTACCCGGCGTCGCTCGGGACTCGGCGTTTTAAATCAAATTATTTTTTATATGGTGATCGATCGAACGATATATGGGGAGAAATTTTTTTTGCGGACCGTTCCGTTTTGGGTTCCGGGAAATATGGTCACCCCATTTTGATGATACAAAAACCTTCTCGACAAAAAAATTCATAATTATACTATTTAAAAAAGTTCGTAGTATTAAAAAAAATAATAATTTCAATATCAAACACTAACAAAATTCAATTAATTCCTCATCATTATAATAAAATATAATATGAAAGTTTGGGGGGGGGGCTGTTTTTTTTCCAAATATTAAATTTATAAGGTTTTCGCAAAGCTTATTTATTTTGAAAAACGTTATTATGTATTTCTATTATCTTCTATCAATTTTACACGTTGAAAAGAAAATTCGAACTAACTAAAATTACTTAAGTTGAGAGTTGGTAAATTTTGAAGCAAATATTATATACAGCCTCATTGAACTCTTAAATTCTATGTTTATTTTAAACTATTCATCAAAACAAGCAGTATATTTGAATCATTATAAAAAATACATGTTTCTTGAAAGTTTTAGAAAGTTCATATCCAATAATATACAAGATTCAAAACTAATCAAAAGCTCCAACTTTTAATATTTCCCTTTCGATAATAATTTCAGATATCTGTTTACTAATCAATCAACGAAAACATTGAACAGAAACGCTGCATAGGACAAATATAGATCATAAATTATGTTTCATTAAACATGGCTAATATTGAAAATAAAAAAGGTTGACGTTAGCTGTCGTTGGTGTTTGCCCGGGAGGACAGCTAACCTCCCTTTACGACAGGAAGAGACGAAAAAATCGTCCTTTTCTCCTTTTCAGGGGGACGAAATTAAAAGAGAGCGCCGAGCAAAAGGACATCTTCGCAGGAAGGACGCTGATTAATATTTCGCAGATAAGAGGCATTAAAGGAAAACAAAAAAAAAATTGAACGTTAATATAAAAAAAACAACAATAACAATCAATATAGGGAAACCGAAAGATGACGAATGCGAAGATTGATATTTTAAGAAAGACTGTATTTTTTTATATAATCGAAATTATTTATTTAAAAATTATGTTTTTTTTTAAGTTATATAATACTTCTATATGAGTATAGAATATAGCAATTTTGGTGCATTTTTTAAATATCTAAGTATGCGGGTGAATATGATTTTTATAAAGGTTTTAAATATTAATTGATTTTAATATAATTTAAGGGTGGTTTATAATATTTATAAAGAATGAGGCTGAAGTATAACTTTCAACGCACGTAGCTGTCACGCACTTATTTTTTTCTATAAAAAAGATTAATCAACCTTCGAGATTTTTAAGTTCAATCCTAGGTTAAAGTCTCCTATTTAATCACGGATTTCTGTAGGTTTGTGTGTTCGAATGACGCTCGCAACTTTTTAGAATATTGATTCCAATATAGTCTTTATGCGTATACAGTTAACGTCTATAATATGAAGCTTAATAATCGCGAGTTTTAATGCATTCCAATTTAAAATAACGGCTCTAATCGCCATACTATTTACGTCATTCTCACCTTTTCTATGGAATAGTTCGAAAATCGACAATAACAAATGAACTATTTTTATTTTATTAATTAAATATTAAATATTCAAATCGGGTTCACACAATCGGGTTTTCACATTTTATCGTTTTCCGTTTCT
>JAOXNN020000029.1:3592466-3606693 GCA_028571205.2 Hydropsyche betteni | reverse complement strand
GGGGCGCCTTCGGGTAGGCGAGGGGCGCCGCGGCGGGGGGAGGGGGGGCGTGTGGGCGACGCCAGACCCTCCCCCGCCGATGAACCTTTTCGGTTGTGGATCCTGTAAAAGTTATTAAACACGATGTTGTGTTGTGTGTGCGAGAGCGGGGTTACTTTGCGCCGGGGGAGTGGGCCCGCCGAAAAATTTGTTTCTCGGATATCGAGCGCTTTCGGAAATTTTGTAATAATAAATGCCGTTTGGTGGCGGGTAGCGTTTTTTTTTTGGGTGCGGATGATTCTATTTGTTTTCGGCTACTATTTAAATGGTCAGAATTTAAATACGATTTTGGTCAGAATTTTTTCCAATCTATCAGAATTTATTTGACACTAGTAAATAGGCCCGATGTTAACAACATCGGCTGCCCGATGCCCGTACTCGATTTGAATGTTTAATATTTAATTAATAAAACCAGTTCATTTGTTATTGTCACAATTACGACTTATAGGCAAAGCCAAAGGCAGTAACTGGTAATAAGCATCATTAACAAATAAGTATCGTTAACTGTATTCGCATATAAAGACTATATTCACGAAAAAGTCGCGAGCGTCATTAAACAGACACACACAGAAATCCGTGATTATATATAGAGGATTGGTCAGAATTTTAATCACATTTTGGTCAGAATATTGGTAAAAGTGACGTACCGCCATGATGTACATACATTAATTCTATTTATTTATTATAATATTATATATTCAAAATATTATATATTATTTGTTTTGAAAGAATATTATTTTGATATTTAAAATACGCATGGAATTCAAAAAATATTTTTCTGAAGTATATGCTGGATTTTTTTGTAACGGTTTAATTACTATTTAAAACAAAACATGAATGTCGACAAAGGAATGAAATGAATCTTCATATTGAGTGAAAGTTTAAGTGTATCTTATGATTCAAAAGAGATGAAATAAGTGTGAAAAAAAATTGAAAAAAAATTCATACGGTCGGACGGTCCACGAAAAAATGTTCACCAATAATAACACACGACAATACACTGTCTGTTTTTTGCTGTTGTTTTTTTTTTAAATTTAAGTCCCGAGCAACGCCGGGTACTACCACTAGTATATAATATAATAGTATGAAAGTAAAAACTCATAATGAGCGTAAACATAAACGTCAATATAAGAAAACACATGAAATTAATAAACGTGCTAACGCTAACTTAAAAAACTCATCGTTAATCAATTCAACAATTTAGACTCACAAAAAATCTCCCAAAACCAAACCATTTCCCACCGAAAAAAATCCAAACAATACACCCCTCACATACAAATTTCACATAAAGCCTTATAAAAATTCAAAAATTCCGCAACGACCTTGAAAACGCCGCCAAACAGCGCTTCCGGCGTTCTCTCGCGGCCACCCCCCGAACCATCGTCCGGCGCGAAATTCGAATCGTCACAGTATCGTTTGCGACGCATTAATTTATTTAGGGATAGAAAAATGGAGCGGCACGGGCTGGCTCCGGCCATGGGCGGGATCGGGCGGGTCTGGGCCCCTGCGGGGGCACGTGCCCCCGTGGGCGTGGGGGGAGCCCCCGGGGGCACCCGCCCCTGCGCGTCACCCCCCACCCTCCGGCCAGAGGCTCTCACGCCCCCGAAAACGCTAATTTTATTTTAATAACATATTTTTCGGGGTTGTAGGTAAAATTTTGGGGTTTGTTTAATGTATTTTTTTTTTAATATTTTCGATGTTGTATTCCAGTTGTTGGTTTTTATGTTATTATTTTTGTGGAGTAATTAATTTTTAAAATATTATATATGTTAGTCGGATTGAAGTTGTATGCAATTGAATAGTTTATAATATTCGTTTGTTATTTGTAGATTTTCATTTTATCGTTTGAGTGAAAATGAAAGATTAATGTCTTTTAAATTATTATTTGAAATTCACATGTACTATATATTTGAAATGTATGAAAAATGAATTCATTAGTGGATTGCGTAATTCACATTACGAAAACGAAAAATAATTTCTTTTCAACATATTTTCAAGTTTCCGAAGTCTAAATCCATCATTATAAAATCTAAATACCTCAAACTGAATACCCACCTTCGATCACATCCAACAATACCACTAACCGCTCAATTCAAACAAAACCCAACCACAATAACAATAACAACTCCAAATTAAAACGAAATCCTAGATCCAAAATTGCGAAGCTTACATCCAACGACTGACCTAACCACTCATCGCTCAACCATAACAAAAACTCCACATTTAAATCACACTTATATTCTAAGCTCTGTCAAATCCATAACTATAGAACTTCAAGTAAAGAAAACCCAACCCCATCCGCTTACAGATCACACCGTTCACCGCTCAACCTAAAAACAACCTCATTCCAAAACTAGATCCTAGATCGACGATTCTAGATCCCAAAGCAGTACCCATCCCACATTTATACGGCACACTCGAGACAAAGGGCGAGCGTGCGGATGGCACCAAACAGAGACGGATGGGGGCCCCGATGACGATGACTCGCCGGGGGGCGGGTCCCCGGCGGGTGGGGCTCGTCCGCAGCCGGCGCCCCCCGGCTCGAGGGTGGCTCAAGTTTGGACTCGGGGCTAGGGGGCCCCGGGGCCCCGGGGGCTCGGGGCCGGACCTGGGCACCCGGGGGGCCCCAGTTGCGTGAGCCACGCTATGTATGTAGCCGAACCGACTTTCGTGTTGTGTAGTTCTGTGTAGGTTGGAGTCGGCTCGTGGTGATGTTGCGTGGTCGTTTCGGGGGTGCGGAGGGGGAGGGTTTTTATTTTGGAATTTCGGGAGGGTGGGCGTTGAAAGTTGGTGAGTCGTTATGTATAGTTTTGGTTGTTGTTGTTGAGATTTGATTAAATATTATTTATTTTAATATGTAATCGAAAATTATAATATATTTCCGATTGCAAAGTAGTCTGTAGTAAAAAATTTTATTCAGACAATCATTAGATTCAGTTAAGTTAAAAAGTTGAAATTATGCAAAAGGAATAAATTATATTGCTACATAAAAATAGTATTGAAGTAGCGAAATCAAAAGTCTTTAATGTGAAATAAATGAACAGCAATATAGAATTTTTTTTAATCCAATATATCGTTAATAATTTTTGAATTATAAATAAACTAAAAAAAAAGGAAAAAGTAAATTAACTATTTTTTTTTAAATTAATGAGTGATTCTTTAAAAAAGTTATTTTTATAAATATTTAAAAATATATATAATATTAAAGACAGTCCGGACCTGTGCACATAGAAGCGAAGCGTCGCCTCCAAGCCGGCGTCCAAAAAGACGGGAAAAAATAAATATAAGAAGGGAAAAAATATATATAGAAAGAGGCCGATAGGAAAATGTATATACCTTCAAGTACGTCAGGATATGCCGCAAGAAAAATTTCGTTTTTGCCAAAAGGTACCGCCAAAATAATAATTATTCGAATTAGTAAAATTATCATTAGGCGAATTCATTTTGTTGAAGCTGAAAAATTATTTTCGAGATTAGAATGTATCACAATCTTCTAAAAAAAAATTTGGACAAAAATAAAACAATCGAATACTTCGAAAATTTCCAATCCGTAAACAAACGAACAACATTTTTTTCGCAAACAAAATTCAAATATTTATTACCCAAAGAATAGACAAAGAAAAAAATACTTCTCGTATTATGACGTCACCACATATGCTTTGGGACAAACACATACATCTAAAATTCGGCCATCGCACACATGTAACAATAAGTGAGACCGGTCAATTTGCAAAATTGCCGGAAAATCCGCGTATTGACGTGAACAAGTCGGAAGCAACAGGTGACACGGGACGAGAGTTTGTTTCGTTTGTATTGTTGTGTGTGTGTGTGTGTGTGTGTGTTTTGTCGAACTTTCAATTTTACTTGGTGCCATTTGAATACGGGTCACGGAAGAGACTTTTAAACTTTCTTCAAACTTCAGACGCCAGTGCTGCCCTCTTTGTGTTGGACGACATCCAACGTTACTACCGCATGGTTTGATTTGTGTTTTAACTATTCGATAAACAATTTCATTCGCAAAAGGATAAGGGTGAAACGCCGTAGTGAGCGATGTCTTGATAACATGAGTGAACATATCATCGATCGAAGTGCGTCGTTGTAATTATAGAGCAGGTCTCGGCAACCTTTTTTGGCCGCGGGTCAGAAGCAACCAAAATTTGACTCTTAAGCCAGGCGCACACTTGCGAACACAATGTGTTCCATTTTCGATCGCGCGCGACTAAATCGTCAGTGGGCGCCTAGTCTAATGAAATGTTTTGGGTCAGTAGCAGTAAAGTAGTGCTAAAGGAAGTATTGCCGGAACGCTCAATTTTTCGACCCCTGAATTGTTTTCAAAAAATTTTTTAACATCAAATCAAATAAAGGTAATTTTTATAATATTTTCATATACTTGTTAATCCCGTAAGTAACGTCATATTCATGATGGTCCTTTTCGATCTTCAGTTGTGTCAAATAAATTTCGTTACAATGTCACAAAAAACTTATAGAAATGGACCAATTTGTTGTTTCAATTATTCTTTCGAACGCACGTGCATAAAATATAATAAAAAGGAACGTTATTCCGGCTTGTTCTGGCTCCACTGCACCACTGGTCAGTAGGTACTATATATTTTGAAACAGTTTTTAGTGGTTTTACAAATTTTATTGAGAAAATCCCCTATATATAATTACGGATATCTGTGTGAGTGTGTGTGTGTGTGTGTGTATCTGTCCGTATGTCTGTTCGATGACGCTCGCGATTTTTTTTTTAATGAACAAATGAACTGGTTTTATTAATTAAATATTAAATATTCAAATCGAGTACGGGCATTGTGTAGCCTCTACCTCTGGCTTCGCTTATACGTCGCAAACAAATAAAAAATGAACTATTTTGATTTTATTAATTAAATATTCAAATCGGGTACACATTTTGAGTTCACACAATTGGGTTTTCACATTTTATCGTTTTCCGTTTCTTAAAAAAACCACAGCCGATGTTATTGACAATTAATAATCAACAATAATTAATCTAATGGGTCACTTGAAATCATCAAACGGGTCACTTAGTGACCCGCGGGTCATAGGTTGCCGAGACCTACTATAGAGCACTATCCTAAAAATTAAACTCTTATATATTAGTAAGCGTATATTATAAACTATGGACAATGTTGTAACTATTCAAGCGTTTTCGCATTCCTTCCTCCCTTATAAGACACGATCACCATGGAGGCTCGCCCTGACCATATCTCGCACAACCTCACCCCGCGCCCGCGAGAGGGCGGCACCGTCCACATCCACCCGAAACCTTCGGACTCTGATTAACTATCAATAGCCCCGCCAGCCGCAACCCTGACCATTTATCTCGGGCCCGTCTCATTTGTACTTGCCAGCCTTTCTTCTCTGCGGGGGCGCAGCCCCACCGCCCCCGGGGCCCCCATCGGGGCGGCGTCGCCCGAATAACGCCGTGATGGATGAACGTGCCAGCGCCGATATGAACCGTCAACACCCGTCGGACGCCGCGGGGCCCCCGTCGGAGCCTGCGCCCCCCAAACCCCCCAAAAGCGAGAGGACAATGGTGGTGGTTGTGCGATATTGCGTATGTGGGCCAAAATCAAACGGTTTTTTCGAATTTTGTACACTTTTTTACGATTCGCATATAATTTTGAAAGTTTTTCTCTGATATTTCTCATGAAATTGTGTTGAATTAAATAATTTTCAATGATTCAGATATTATATATATATTTTAATTTTCACAAAAAGGGTAAAGATTAAGTTTTCATCATCATCGCCTTGCATTTCGACGATGAAACCTCACCCCTTTTTTTCAAATTATTATTTTTTTCACTGAAAAGCAGCAGATCAAAAAACAAAGAAAAACCTGAATCTTTTTCAAATGCAACCGAATTTCTCAAAGATTCTTCCCGTTGTTTACCACAAGTCTGATTAGAAGCTCGGGTGTGGGTCAGGTCGGCCGAGGAGACAACCCGGCTTCGGAGGGACTCAAAAGCGTCTACCCTAGACCCAGGCAGCCTCCACCCCTTCGGAATGAACCCAATATTTCGGCCGGGTATTTTAATACCGCAGGTTCGCAGATATGACCAGGGGCTGGTGGAGGAGGGACAGGGTCCGGCTGTAAAAACCTTAATGGCGGCTTGAGGAGGGTCTGGAAGGGTCCCTGAAAGGTTCCGGCGTGGGTCGACCGGGTCCGATGGGGGGGCGGAGGCTCTATGGGGGCGTGGGCGGCTCCTGGGGGCGGGACACAAAGAGATTGCCGCCGCGGTGCGCGCTACTCAAGAAAATTAGGGTCAATAAGGGAGGGTGGGTATAGGGAGGTCGACGGGAACAAGGGTTCGAGGGATCCGAGAAAAAGCTCGTGGTGCTATGGATCGGTGCTTTTTTTTTGAACGACTCGCTTTGGATGTGGAGCTTTAGATCTGCTCTATGAAAGTGTTGCTGGGCTGTGCGCTAATTCGGAATATATAAATGTTCCATTTTGTATAACGAAATCATAAAATTTATACACAAAATAGAAAAAAATATATATTTTCATCGCCAAATTAAGTGAATTGGTCAAAAACTATATTCGATCAATTTTTCGAAAATTTCAATTTACACACGATCGCAAAACGACCACTGCAACACAAAACAAGTTAATTTGAGACACCAAAAGCAGTATTTATATGCAAGTCCCACCAAGTAAGAGATCCCAGCCGACATAACGGTCATGTCATCGCATTAATAATGACTCCGAAGCACAGTGGCTTATGCGCGCTGTCCATTCACTATTCAGTGCCAATCTGAGACGGAGCCATGTCCACGACAACCGTTTCTCTGCTTCAGGTGAAAACTTGCCTGTCGTGCCGAACAAGACTCCAACAAGGGGGTCGGGTACAGGGGACTTTGGGCATGTGGAGCCTGGGTACCGGGTGGCTGGGGTGGGTACCGGTGGGAGTGGGAGGGACCGGGTACACGGGGGGATGGGGGAGCGTGGGTATAAGGGGAGATAGAGTGGGATCTCTGCGGGGGCGGTGGCAGACAATCGCTCTAGAAGCCTGCGGATCTCATCCCCACCGGAGCCCGTGTTACCCTCTTGCGTTCTCTGCCCCATCCCTCCTGGCTCGTTCCACTTCAGGGCTGCCAGATTCCGAGGACAAAGAATGCCGAGCTCTCTTTTCAGATCGAGTGTTCGTCTTTTTTGTATTTTTTTTGTGCTCAGAGCTTTGGTGATATGTGCTGTGTGAAACTCGATTGAAATTGTGGCTTTTATTATAAAAATAATAATATATTTATATTATAGAGTAGGGTTCGTCTAATAGGTAATAGGGATTCTCAATTACTATTGAAAACTAGTATATAGGCCCGATGTTAATAAAATCGGCTGTGAATTGATAACCATAATATTACGAAATAAATTAAAAAATTGAATATATCTTTGCAAAAATATTTTATAACCGTGCCGTTGCGAAATGTCTCCAGAGTATCAGGTTATAGGATAAGATTATAACCGTTACTTTAATGACCATAAAGACTGAATTTGAAGCTTGAGAATGATATAAATAGCGATTATAGCCATTATTTTAATGGGCATACAAGCTAAATTGGAATGACAGAGCCAGTAGTGACATCGGCTGCCCGATGTCCGTACCCGATTTGAATATTTAATTCATAAAATCAAAATAGTTCATTTGTTATTGTTCATTTGTTAGACGCTTAGTAGGCAATAAGCATCATATTATAGACGTTAACTGTATACGTATAAAGACTATATTCGCGAAAAAGTCTCAAGTGTCGTTCGAATGAATGAATACAAGAACGAACAAACACACACACACAGAAATCCGTGATTATATATAGGGGATATGCTACGAGTGAAGCAGACAGTAAATGCGTTTAAAAGATATGAAATCATTTGTTAAAGAATAGTACAATTCACAATAGTTTTTCATCATTGCAGACGATGAACTAAACACTAAATTAATAAAAAAAAGTATTAAGAAAGCTAAGCATAGTCTGGCAACCCTAACAGTTCCCGTGTCTCCCCCTCCCCTCGAGCCGTAACCGACCTTCCCTTCGTCGGAGCCGTCTTATTTCTTCTTTCGGTGGGTGGTAGGGGATCGGGGACAAGGGAACCGAAACGAGGTTCTTAGGGTGGCCCTTTGGTGGGCCTCTGGGCGTTCTTTTGGTAGTGTGGGATGGTACGCTGCTGTTATTCCGCGGTGCCGACGATATACACGCGTATATACTAACATATATGCCCGCATATACTCACGTATAATTAAACATCATTGAAAACAACGAAACTTTAAACTCGCATCTGCGAGATCCATCGGAATGATACTTCATCGGTCAGTTTTCTCAAGAGTCAGTTCATGGTAACATATATCAATGTATTTCGGCATATATGCGTACGTTTGTATGTACACGTGTTCGCTCACGGCATAGAGTTGGCCAAAATCCGAACTCCCACGTCATATATCCGAGCGGCGGAACAAACACGCGAACTCGACGAACCAGAGGTTCTGAACATTTTGCGGTTGTTTTTTAGGATTAGCGCACACGGGATGCTTTGCAAATGTGCCTGTTTCCATGGAAATTATAAAATTTTCAATAGAAAAAGAGCAGCGATAAAAATATGTGCGTCACAGTGAATCTATTATATATTTATAGAGAAAGTTTATTTCACATGTTGAAAATGTACTTTTAAAAGTACATCTAGTGAATATCTATTTGTCTTCTATTCTCCCTAAGAAAAATCATCATTGTATTTCAGTTAATTTGAAAGTACAACTAAGTATATTTTTGAAACGAAATGAAATTTTTGTTAACATGACATAGGTATTAACATTTGTTTTTGAATTTCAAATAACTATTTTTAAACGTATTAGCTTTAACTATTTAACATATTATATATAGCCAGCTTTCTCTTTCGAAATTGAGAAAAAATAAAAACAACTTAATATTGCGTACCACAATCATTGTTCAATATCAAAGAATTTTCATTCGTTTATTCGCAAACGAAAACTCTATATACTGAACATACACTTGATATATTTAAAAAGTCCAAAACTATTATGTCGGTATGTACTTTTTTCATAATATTGAATGATTGATGTATTAACGTGAATGAAAAACGTACCTAGTTCGCCGTCAATGGAAAATATTCTCTTACCTGTAACAAAAACAAAAATCAGTTAATGGTTAATTGAAAAGTGATATGTCATAATTCATAATAGACATTTAACGGAAAAAAATATTAACGTATCAGAATTGTGGGTGTCTGAAGTAACTGAGAAAATTAGCTGAAATTTTCAGTGTCGCATCGCAGACAAGATAAGGCAAACTCGATTCGCAATTTCAGGGATTTTTAATTCGAAAGTTTTCATTATAAATATAATTATTATAAAAAAATGTTTATATTGAAGTAAATAATATTTTGGTTAATGATAACTATTATTATTAGAAATTATTTTATAAATCAGAAATGAAATACAGTAAAACCTTGTTTTCTCGTTTTTGAAGGGATTAACAAAAAAACGTAGATTGGAGGTTTAAAATACAAAAATTGGTTTTTGGGAATGCAAAAATTGAAATATGGTGAATTTCTGCGACGTAAAATTGAGATTTCACTATATTTTATTATATTCACTGTACATAAAATAATACTAATATTTAAAAGGAAAACGATAATAATAAAAAAATTCAAATTTTCATCACATTCAAAATTCATACAACTCCAATATTAAAAAACCCACCATTCAATATAAAAAAAATTAAAACCTCCATCACACCCGCACAAGAAACATTCAAAAAAAAAAAACCCGACCCCAAAATTCAAAACCTCCGCAAGTTTGTAGCGCCTGCCCAGCACCGCCGACCAAAAAACACACACTCACACATTTTAACATAATATAGATATATTATTATATTTACTCCGGAGCGTCCATATCTCACGGACAAAGTAAAAGAAAATATCTTAAGATGGTGGTGCGGCGATGTGACATAAGCTTAATGCATGAAGAGTCCGTAGAGCTGGAGGTCGAAGGGTGGACACCACCTTAATCTCGGAGCCGGCGTGGGGCGAGTTAACCCCTTGAGGAGAGGGGCGCCGATCCTGGCTTGGTTCTCTGTCACCATATAAATTTTACGAATGTCAGTGCGGCGTAATGGAATAATTGTGTGATCGCCGGCTCGATTCTTTGTCAAATTGATTCGTTAAATTTGAAGTCTGTGCAAATTTTTCAAGAATTTTTTAGTCACGATGAAAGTTTTTTTTCGAATTTTAATAATAATAATAATAATAATAATAACAATCTATTTATTTATATAAATGGATGTTTGTTTATAGTCTTTTCACTCCAACATCGTTCGATCGATCGCCACAAAAATTGGCATGTGTATGTATTTTTTTGTCGAGAATGTTGTTGTGTTATCAAAATGAGGTGGTCATATTTCCCAAAACGGGACAGTTCGCAAAAAAATGTTCCCTCCGTATATCGTTCGACCGATCACCATATGAAAAATAATTTGGTTTAAAATTTAAGTCTCAAGCAACGCCGGGTACCAGTGCTGCTAGTAATAATAATAATAATGATGATGATGATGATGATAATAATGATAGTAATCATAGTAAAAACAACAAAAATAATAAAAATAATTTCTTCAGAATTGTATAAATGATCAAAAGGTAAGGAAAATTAATAAAGATTTTTTTTACATCAATGAACTCACAAAAAAAAAGATTTTGATTCAAATAAGTTTTGTTATACATATGGAAAAATATTTTATTTCGAAATTCATCTACATAATGAATCTTAACTTTTTCAATCAATCAATAA
Source organism: Hydropsyche betteni (assembly GCA_028571205.2). Taxonomy (NCBI): domain Eukaryota; kingdom Metazoa; phylum Arthropoda; class Insecta; order Trichoptera; family Hydropsychidae; genus Hydropsyche; species Hydropsyche betteni. The sequence continues at coordinate 3,595,840 of JAOXNN020000029.1, read as the reverse complement.
CATGAAATTTTCAAACAAAAAAATAACAATTCTCGTTATTCTTCTCAAAAATAGTTCACATTTTTGTCATCAACTCAACTCACTCAAAAGAAAACCTCCTAGCACCACCGAACAACAATAATCATAATTTCATCAATTTTCAAATTTCCCACAAGAAATTTTCGACCATCACAATTCTTAACAACTTTTCCTCAAGGTCCTCATTTTCCCCAATCAACTTACATCCAACGTAACGCACGAAAACAGAATTCCTCCGAAACATTACGAAACGACAAACAAAAACGAAAAAATAAACCACAGACCAGACACGACAAGGGGTTAACCCACCGAGGCCCGCCCACCGAAGTTAGGTTAACGGCGGGCGAGGGGTGCCCGTCCCACAGTTGCAGAACCGTCTGGGGGCCGAGGATTCGGAGCCGGACCACGCCGAAGGGGCCGAGGGGTGGCAACTCTTCCAATTTGTTATATCCGAGGGTATCTGATGACGCATCGCGACGAAAGATGGTCTGCTCCGCAGAAAAAAGAGCGGCACGGATGGCGGGTTAACCCCTTACTGAAGGGGCCGGGCCGATTTGGCCGCGGAAATTTTAATTACAGATAGGCCTCGACTTACGGCGGAGATACGTTCCTGAACCTCGGTCGTAATTCGAATCTGTGTAATAATTTTTTTTCCGGTAGTTTTACTTACTTTTATTAATAGAATAATGAAATAATAAATGAATAACATTTGAAAATCTTTCCCTGTTTGGGTCTATCATTTCAAATTTTCGTATTCCTCGATTAATTAAATTAAAGGCAGCAGCCATTTCTTTCAATATGATTTTTTTGACGGTTTTACGTTCCTCCGTATTTATTTCTCACATGCGCTGGAGATTTATCATTCAATTGAAAAAAAAAAAATAATAATAATAATTTTTTTCGGTCGTAAGTGTGAACTGTCGTAAGTTGAAGACTATCTGTATTACCTGTACTACCTGGACCTTTGTATTATAGCTGATTTTTGTCTGAATGTCTGTGGTAACGCTCGCAGAAAATTGTTTTCATGGTAGTGCTCGAAACGATGAAAGAAAATCGTTGATATCTTTGGCTCTACAGTAAGTTCTCCACTTACGTGATTAATTCGATCCAAAGGTTTTCGCGTAAGTCGAAAAATCGCGTTTGTTTTAAATAATATGTACAATTGCAATAGACGGTGTAATTAAATTCTTTCTCCTTATAGGCCCGTATAAAACTAAGCGCATAATGCACATTTTGATGCAAGAAATCGTGAGCCCTTTACAAAAGTTAATTTATGATCTTTCTCGAGCATTTTACGATTTTTTTTTATATTTGATATGGTGAAAGTCATACAAACGCCGCAGAGAAACAAAACTCAATTAAATAAAAAAATAATAATAAATTACAATTTTTTCAAAATCGCGTGAGTATAAATTGACGTAATTCGAATTCGGGTAACTCGAGAACTTACTGTATTTATCTAAATTATGTTGTATAGTTACGATTTGATTACATCTGAATTATTTTATAATCAGGGTTGTAAATTTGTTTCAAAATTTAGCGATTTCGAATTTGACTTGTCTTATGCTACAAATCTGCTTTGTAAAAAGGCAATCATTACTGGTAAATGATCCAAATGAAAATGAAAAATTATTCATTTTTTCCGAAAAATATTATGTTAACTTTAGAAAAAACCTGCCAAGATATAAGTTTCTATATTATTATATGAAAAATCTATATAAAATAACTTGGAATTATTTGAAAATTACAAATTACTATGCGTATTTATGATTACTTAGGGTGACATTCGAAGTGAGCATATATGCATGAGTAAAAACTAGTAAATAAAATTACGTATTTTCATGCATTTTCTAAAATTCAGATTGAGATCTCACCCTTACGCTACAAAATAATAGTTTTTCAAAAATTCAATCAACGATTCAATACTTCAGACGAAATCAAACTTTTCATAAAACGAAAATAATCCACATATTAATCCAAACCAATTTTTTTCAGATTGCGAAAGTTTAACATTACAGCGGTGCGTGGGCGTATGGCGAACTATCGCAACTAGCGTTATTAAAATTCTCATTTATAATTCTCGATAATGCGGAGGCAACGCAGACCCTCGAAGGGGGGGATGGGGAGGGGGAGGGTATCCTCGAGGACCCAGAAAGGTTCTGAACCTTTCCGAACACACACACACACACATACACACATGGAGAGAGATCAACTTGTACGAAACTCGGGACGGGGAGGACAAAACCGAGGGGATTCCCAGTTTGGGTTAGATGGCGGATCGAAAACCTTTTTTCGTACTCCATGATATTATATGATTTTTTTTGGTTAATGTCTAATGAAATAATCACGAAAACTTTTGTGATATCAACAGAAAATAAATAATTATATTATTACTTAGGTAACTTTCGAAGAAGTGAATATAAAAATTATCCTTGTCAAACGACCTTACAATCAAATGGTATCAAGTAAATTTTGCTTAAATTTCACAAATAAAACGTGAGTTTTTTTTGCGTTTTTCATGGAAAATGTGATTATATTATATAAACGTTAGCTAAAATATGATTGGTTTGGCAGAAAATAAGGCTAAGCGTCAAAATTACAAAATTGAGTTTTTTTCATTTACTAGGAAAATTATTATAGTACGTTTCCTACATAAATCCCATATATAATTACAGATTTCTGTGTATCTGCATATCTGTGTGTTCGAATGAAGCTCGCGACTGGCTTTGCCTATATGACGTCTGATGACAATGACAAATGAACTATTTTGATTTTATTAATTAAATATTAAATATTCAAATCGGGTACACAGTTCGGGTTTCCACATTTTATCGTTTGCCGTTTCTCAAAAAATCCACAGCCGATATTATTAATATCTGGCCTATTTACTAGTTAACATATAATTCCACACTCTCAAAAGGTGAAAGTACTACGTCGGGTTAATCCTAGTTTCATTTGCATCTAAGTGCATATAAACTGTTTTTTGAAAACTGTTTTTCTTAATACCTCCAAAACTGACAAATGTCGCTTAGTCTTATTTTTTGCCGAGACCCTCATATCCCCTATATATAATAGCGGATTTCTGTATGTCTGTGTATCTGTCCGTTCGATGACGCTCGCGACTTTAAAACGACGCGTCGATACGATTATTTTTTTACATCTATAAAATTATTCTTCATGTGTATATGGTCTTTATGCGTATACACTTGACGTCTATAATATCATGCTTAAAGTACAGCGTCTCTATTGACTTATACAATACGTCGATTATTACGCAGCGGAAAAAATATTTGAATCCCCTATACATGTATATAATCACCGATGACAGATAACAAATGAACTATTTTGATTTTATT
>JAOXNN020000029.1:3580926-3592366 GCA_028571205.2 Hydropsyche betteni | reverse complement strand
CTCCGACTCCGACTCCGGTTCAAACACCGCGACTCCGCGACTCCTAATCCGACTCCTACTCCGACTCCACAGCCCTGGAAAAAAGACTTGACTATTGACTACATAAAAAATGTCGTATAAACTGTATTTATCATAAAAAAAGATAAACAAAAATAAAATTTGAAACATCTAAAAAGTTGATCTTTAATCCATCATATAACTTTCAATTAATTCAAAAATTCGACATCGTCCAAATTTTCATTAAATCTTCAAAAGTTCAAAACGCACAACAAAAACAAAAAGAACGAAAAAAATGCAACATAAATCATTCGAATTTCAAGCATTACCACACACGGTCCACGGGATAAGCTATGCGCGGATCAAACACGTTATATTATGCATTTATGCACATACGCGAACATTATTACAGGAATAACCAAACGACTACACCAAAAAAACCCTGCAATATTCAAAAATTTCAAAAAATCACCAAAGTACATTCAATAAAAACGATAGAAATGATTTTTTTCAATGATAAACTACCGACATGTTTTTCGATAGTTTTGTTCATTTATATCGATTGTTATATACATATTTTTTAAATTTTATCGATTTCGTGTATCGTAAACGATCGACAGATTGAGAATTTTATAATTTGACAACCCCCGTCGAAATGCATACACACATGTGCGCCATTTTAAACATGCGTGCATGACTCGGCCTACCGGCAAAACACACAAAAACACACTCGCACGTAACGCATTCGCATTCGTTGCACACGAATGCACTCGGGCACTTCCATATACATATATTACATATGTGGAAAGGGTATGGATGTTGTGTGTGTGTGCACACATTCATTAAAACGTCACGAGACCGGGCCCGTCGTCCTGATTTTACTGATTTCGCAAGAGTCCCAACGAGATGTGCACTCGCGGCCATTTTCGAAATGACGCATTGCATTTTGGGGGTGGGTGTATGTGTGTGGGGGGGAGGTGTATATGGGAATTGTTTGGGTTTATGTGTGTGTGTGATTATTGGTTGTTTTTTGGATGGAATTTTTCGTTGATTTGTTGTTTTTTTTGTGGGTGAAAAATAGTATTGATATACGACGAATTTTATGTGTGTTCTTTGAAAAATGCAATAATAAAATATTTTTATCGGATTTAAATGTTGTATATTATTTATTGTTGAACAGTCTCAGATTATGATAAGATTGTATTCGACTATTGACTGTAGGTATAATTGCTTGAATTGTGAAATAAAGAGTTGAATTGTTACATAGAAATAAGGTTGGATCGTTGAATGTGTCATATGAATGTTGATAAGTGAACGATTCGAATTTATTGTTTTGAAAGTATCAAAAAAAAAAATTAAATTAAAAATAGATTGAAGTATATATATAATATTATTATTAAATTTTTAACGTAATAATTTTTAGAATAAAAATTTATATAAACATGTCACATTTTTTAAATAAGAATCGATGAATCTTTAGTCGTTTTTTCGTTGCAATATTTTTTTCGCATATCAGAAAATCGAAAACTGAATATTCAAATTGCTGCACTTTTCCGCCTAAAATTTATATAACATTTCGTATACATCTATGGTGTGTTGAATGAAGTTCATTAATCGTGCGCGTACCGCGATTTCGCTTCGTTTTTGTTTGTCGTCGGTGCAGTCCGCGTGCAAAATTCAAAAGGGGTTTTCGCGGGCGAATTTCGAAAAATACACACAGTCGACAGACGCATAATGCCGCCGGCATTTTAGGCATTCAAAATTAACGTTTCTGTGTATTTTTTGTGATAACTACCGATTAAAATTGGGCGAAAATACGCAACGTCGATTCTTACGAAGTTCACAATCAATTATTTTTTTTATCGTTATGAATCAATTATTATATATTAGGTACTATAATGAATAATCTATTGATATGTTTATGTATATTTCAATACAAGTATATTTAGATCGGTCATAAATACACATTGTTGCGGTTTGAAAAGATTAGATAACGTTTGATTTGAGTTAGGTTTTTTTTAGCGATTTCATTAGTTTTGATCAATGGGTTTAAATATATATGAACAAATAGTATATTAATAAACTACAATAGATACACTCAATAAATTATTATATATTAAAAAAAACTCACGGTTACATCTTCGAAGATCTTCACCGATTAAAATCCCAACGCGAATTGATCCCTCGAACGATCCCGGGGCATAAACGCGAATAAAAATCTGAAAAACCAGTATTTTTTCACACAATCTTCCTCAAAAGACGCAAATATCGGGGAGAGAGAGTTCTCCGGAATAAAGTGAATGGGTCATTTCGGGCACTTTGCATTATTGAATATTCAATCAGCGCGCGCCTTTCAGAACGGGTTTTTTCGATTTTGAGAAATCATAAAGACGATCGGGGTCAGTTTTTGTGACCTCAACGGTCACACGGGTAAACGGGGTCGGGATGGGGTGAAGAGATCGCAGTGTCCTGTCGGGAAACAGGATCTTCTGGATCTCTGGCTGTGACCTGTGTGAGGATTTTTGTGCGATTTGCATAAATCTCAACGTTCGGATAATGTAGGTCGTTATAGATGTGAACGGTCAATGTGATCAAATTGTTGTTTGTTGAGGGGATCGTGGCGATCGGTGGATTGTAAATTTTTATATAATAATAATATTAATAAGTTTTTTTAGGGGGATATAATGAAATTTTGATGGTTTGAAAGAAGTTTATTGAAAATTATGTGAGAATTTCGATCGCAGAATTTATTTGTGAAAAACGATTTTTTTAAATTGTACATGAGTGGATTGTATATATTTATAATAGAGTTTTTTTGATTCGAAAGAAGTTCATAGAAAATTATTTACAGTATGTGGAATTTATTTGTATTATATAAACAGGATATTTTTATTTTTTGCGAATTCATATATTAATTGTATCGGTGTTAACGATTCTGGGAATAATCTTGAAGCGCTTTTCATATAATACTTCAAATCAGGTACACATTTCGAGTTCACACAATCGGATTTTCACATTTTATCGTTTTCCGTTTCTTAACAAATCCACAGCCGATGTTATTAACATCGGACCTATATACTAGTAATATTATATACACGATAAACATTCATCAAACTCCAACACCCGCCAAACAGTGTGCTACCCCTGCACCCGACAGCGCAGTATGGGTTGTATACCCTACGGTGGTGCGGAGTAAACAACCCACACACACCGAAGGGAAAATGTTCACAATGAAAACAACCGTTCTGCCCCAACCCTGCGTCGATCCCAAACCCGACACCCTTACCCAGCTCAGTGCCTCTACCCAACCCTGTGCCCTTACCCGGCCCGGGACCCGGACCCAGGTTCATCCAGGATCCCGAAAAGGAGACGGTCCTTTCTGTTTTTCCCTCAAAAATCCCCGCTCGGCCAGGGGAGGGTCCAGGGTGCCTTTGGAAAGCGCTTTCGGAGATGGGTCGCCGAGAGGGATTTCGCTCGCGATCCGGGACCTTTCTTTCCTATGTAAATATAGGACGAATAAATAAAATGCCACAATTCTGCAGGATCAGGGTATTAAATTATAGATAGTTTAGGCAGGGGTGGGTCCGTGTTTTAAACGGGTGTTTGCATTATCGGCGTAATCGAATTAATACGCGTGCACTGTAAGGTTTTGTATCAACATTTATTTTTTTTTATTGAATTTTATTATGAGAATAGTATTAAATTTTGGCAAAATATTATTAATTCAATAATTCATGTCGTTATATTCGATATTTGATATAAGATGGAATTAAACGTAAAATATATTTATACACTGGGAGGTTATAAATAGAGATGTTTTTAAAAATATATGAAAATATAAAAAAGAGAAATATCAAAAAACTCTAGTTGTTCTTTACTTCAGTATTTTTTTAATAACTAATCATGTATCATCATATTTTTTTTATTAATATTTAAGGATTAAATGCGTAGTAAAAAAACATAAAAATAAAGTTTATCTGCTATATTATCTTTCATTTGGGAATTATTAGTAAGTGTCAGATTTTAGATTTTTTCATAAAAATCAAAAAAATAATAATAATAACTCTAAAATTATGATACTTTGGACTAAGGTATATATGGATTAAAACATTCCGAATAACATGACCTATCACTTTTTTAAAATTCATCCTAGACTTTTGAACCACTCTGTATTTTTGGAAATTGATTTTCTTTAAAATTATTTCAACTGAAAATTACAGTAAACCCCCCCTATAACATCATGATAGATTCCACGTTGTATGGGGTTAAGATTTTTCAATTTAATTTTTTTTAAACATTTTTACGTGTTAACTGCTTATTTCAAATGCATTTGAAAAAAATTGAATTTGAATGCATTTGAACGATATAAAAAGGCTTACTGTAATTCAAATTGATCAAAATTTTATTTTTTTATACCAATAATATATCATGTCTATCTTTATATATATAAAAATCTTCGCAGGTATTTGGTTTGGACAAAACTCAAAAACCGCTCGACCGATTTGTGTATTTATTTTTTTCTTTTGTTCGCTTTAGCTAAGGGTTGGTTTATGAAGAAAAATAAAAGGGAAATTTTTAAAGGAAAGATAAAAAATGACGAAAAATGAAACGGGAATCGGGATCCCGAACAACGCCGGTTACTACCGCTAATTATTGATATAAAATTATAATAACTTTTGTTCTTTTCGTAACATCGAGTAGTAAGAGAAAGACATCAGATATTTTATTACAAAAAAAAAAACAATACACGAACTAACCAAAAACAATTCAATCACCATCCAAACACTCAAAACCGTTTTGACGATCCAAAAAAAAAAAAAAAATCAAAAATTAAATTGGGCACCACAGCTCGCAATATACAGCAATATCTGTTAGGATGTAGACGAGATTCGGTACGGTGGGCCCCATAAGCGAGAGGCTCAGCGCCATGGGTACCGAAAGCTCGTCAGGAAATTGGTCCTCGAACTTGGGCAAACAGGGGCATGAAAAGGGGCGGACAGGGACCCCGGCATTAGCGGCCGGAGCCCCATAATAACGCTGGGGGGGCGCAGCCCCGACGGGAGGCCTGCCCCCTCAGAGTAACTTCAACTTTGTACAGATATTCAAGAATTTTTTGCAGCTTTTTTTGATGGGTGTGCTTTCGATGGTTGTTCAGTTGGTTTTTTTAGAATTGTGCTTCCGGAAGTGTCGTTTTGTTGTTGGAATTGTATGTAGGTTGTGTAGTGTGTTATTTTAATTTTTTTATACTTTGGGTATTTTTTAGATACTTAGATATAAATGAATAAAATTTTAAAGAATTTGCGAATTAATGATTATAATCTGAATGTCTAGGAAATATTTTTAGATTTGAAAATAATTAAATTTTAAAAAAATGTGAAAATAGAAGTTTAGTATCATATAGGAAATTATTTTGCGTCAAATATTGGCTTATATTTAAAAAAGGAATGTTATTGGATGTATGATATTGCTGTTTTTGCATAACAAATTCGTATTTACAGTTAATGAAATATTTTGGAGATGGTAAATTTACTCTAAAATGTCGAACTTCATTTTTGCCATAATTTAAAAAAAAAACATGAATAAATATTCATTCAAAACTAATTTCAGTGTTCCAAAAGATTAAATTATAAAATATAATATATATTTTACAGTTTGAGTGTCTAATTCGTTTGTGCATGAACAAACTAGTCTGTTTGTACACCTTCAAAACAGTTCTAGTCCAATTATTAGTGTAATACAACAATTTAAGTTGTTGGCACTCAGATAACGCTCTTATGCTAAATATCAATAAGGAAAAATTGGTATGTCAACTAATGATCGAGAAATACGTCCAGTGTCCACCCGTCGTGTCAGTTTGAACTTCGAGAGTTTGCTTTGAATACGTTTTCGCAATTCAAGCTAAAACGCTAACCCAACCTAACCCGAGCATGATACTTATGACCTCTGTTTTTAGTTTAAACGCAATTATATGTAGGTAAAATTTGACAGTTGATATTCAAACTAAAATCGATAGTTTGGGTACACCCAAACTAGTATGGGTATAAGCAAACAAACGTGAAAAATTGAACTGTGACGCATAACATATAATCACGGATTTCTCTGTGTATGTTTGCCTATATGTCACAAACAAATAACAAATGAACTATTTTGATTTTATTAATTAAATATTAAATATTCAAATCGAGTACACACGGGTTTACACAATTGAGTTTTCACATGTTATCGTTTTCCGTTTCTTAACAAATCCACAGCCGATGTTATTAACATCGGGCCTATTTACTAGAATACATAATATAATAGGCAAATTTATAATAAAAATATAATGGAAAATTTGAAAGAAAATTTTATGTTTTAACAAAAAAAATATCTATATAACAATACAACCAATCAATTTCAACAAAAAAAACTCACAAATTTTTGAACAACCAAAATTCGCAATATCGACCTTTGAGAACACCAGTCTTTCGGCCTGACGTTTGAGAACCGCTGGCCCCTAAAACCGGGCCAGTATCATCAACAACGTTTTGCGCGCCGTATCCCCTGAGGTTTCTTTCGTCGGTGGCCCGCAACGCCAGAGCTTCTAAAACTTTCCGACCGCAGACCGTGTTGTATTTCGTACATTATAAGATTATATGTTATATTATATGACACATTAGTACCGGGGGCGGACGACCGCGGCGCCAGCGGTCACGCGTCACGAATAAGTCACAATGCCGACTTTGTCATTTCAATTAATGTATTTATTTATTTGTAAAACAGAATGTTTAATCAAAACAACATGGACTATGTTTTATTAATGGTGATGAAGAAAAATGTTGCGATTTTTGTTTAAATATAAATTTTAAGTTTATTCAATGAATATTTGAATGTAAGTAGATATGGAATTTGTTAATTAATCAAGGCTTTGAAAAATCGTTCAGAAAACGGGAAGGAATTTGACTAAATAAAAAAATTGAGATTGAAATATTGACGGTTTTTCACAGACAAAGACATAGATGAAAAAAAACTTTTGTCAAACACAAAGATTGAAAATTGTATCAAGTGTAAAACTCCAAATTCAACATTTCATAGATCAAATTCGACACATTAAAAAATCAAATTAAATGTTCCATAAATCAAATTGAACACTTTCCAAATCAAATTCAATATTTTACAAATCAAATTAAATTAAAAACTTTTCAAATCAAATTCAACTATCGAAACTGTATTATCAATACCATCACAGAAATCAATTGTTTGGGCTTGTAATGATTCGTTATTTTACATTTTCATTTATCTCAATTTAATTTTTTGGTATGTTTTCCTTTTTTTTATTTTATTTTGTATTTGTCTTTGTATTGCTTCGGACTCGAAAACATAAATCCCCTATATATAATAACCAATTTCTGTGTGTGTATACCTGCGTGTTCGTTCGTTCAATGACGTTCGCGACTTTTTCGCGAATATAGTCTTTATGCGAATACAGTTAACGTCTCAAATTTGATGATTACCTACTGCCTCTGACTTTGCCTATGTGTCACAAACAAATAACAAATGAACCATTTTGATTTTATTAATTAAATATTAAATATTGTACATATTTCTGGTTTTCACATTTTATCGTTTTCCGTTTCTTAACAAAACCACAGCTGATGTTATCAACATAGGGCCTATTCACTAGTAATATAAATATTAATCAATGAAACACAGTTGAAAAAATAATATAACGCAAAAGTAACCAAACTGGTAAATGAAAAAAAAGTTTTTACATTTAAAATAAAAAAAAAACACTTATAAAATCAAATCAGAGCCATTTCGCGACCCCCTTTTCAATAAACAGTCCATCGAAACGAAATTATTGTATCAAATTGCCCGACAAATTTCAACGACTCACCCATGTGTACGGAGGAAATGCGTTTACACTTTTTATGGGGATTATTTATGGTTTCGCAGTCGCTTAAATGGGGACGGAGGAGCCCAACCCCATTCGGAATATCTTCCCCGTATTTGAGATGCACTATGATTTTTTCAGACACATTTCAGCGATTTGTCTATTCATCGGAAATTTTGTCTTTTGATGTCGGAACGTTTGCCGAGATTGTTTATGCGGGATTTCGCATGAATTAAATGCGGGGTTGTGTTGGGAACCATTGGTTGGAGAGTAATTATTTTTTTATGTTAGGATTATATTATATGTTAAATATATTTAAATATTGATTCGTTGAAGAAATATGCAATATTGATGTGAAACGATTGTATTTTGTTTAAGTATTGATTTATTTTAAAAGCAAAGTTTTTTATTAAAAATAGAACACTGAAAATTCGAAAAAAGTTTAGTAAAAGTTTTTTTTTAGATTTTTGTCTGAATTTTAAAATAGAAACTTTTTATCAATGAAGGTATATGAATAGTGAGGTGTTTTTATGTATAAAGAAATATTAAAAACCATTTTATTATTTAAGATCTTTTATTTAGAATGTGTTATCGTGTAAAACATTGATTTGAAAATTAGAATTGTATGAAAAATAACATTTCAAATTTAAATCATTTTCTATATTCTAATTCCTATATTTTCTTATATGATGATGATAATATTCCATATAATAATAAAATTCAATTTCGCTTTAACTATTTTTATGATTATTTTAATTTTTATAATACCCGATTACTAATTTCTATTTCCAATGTATCAACATCATCAATAAAATAATCGTTTATAAAATGAAAATAAAACAAACATTCGAAAAAAAATCATATGTTAACATATTTTCATATATTCATGTTACAGTGAACCTACATTTTAAATGAAAATATATTTCATTTGATGAAAATCTACTTCTTACTACTAATGCATCTAACAATGGGATTTACACAATCATTTCTCACTATCAGTGAATATGTATTCATTCATTAGCAAATACAACTTTTAAACACGAAATAAACTTGAACTCGGAATATATATATATTATTATATATATGTTACAGTCAAAGTGTATTTATCAGTAATATATTTTGACTAGTTAAAATACATTTTATCTAACCCACGTAGTTATTTCGTCTGACACATTGAAAATATGATTTAACTGGTCAGAGTCAGACCATGTGTATTTTAACCTCAACTAACAATCCAGAATTGTCAACGCCTCTGGTGAACCATCTTGAAGTCGCACGTATTTAGTGATTGAAACATTGAGAGGAATGATTATAGTTAATGATTAAATGTAATATAAATCTAAATTGTATAATATATCGTTCTTGAATTGTTGGAAAAAACACAAAGAAACGATAAATATTGTTGAGTCGAGTTACATCAAGCATAATTTTAGTAGTTTTCTAAAGGTTTTTGAATTTCGAATTGTTTTTCGATAAAGTAACATTATTAAAATTATAATAAATTGGTGATATGATTATAATGGCACAAAAATTTCACTTGTTCACTAATATGGGCCATTGAACGTCACTGGTCTATTAATTAATATGGACTCAAAACTATTTTTTTGCGATGAATACCTTGTTGAAATAATTCTATTATTAAAATTTTTTGAATAATCAAATACAGAAGTAAAATACACATATAGTTCAATAAAAACATTCTTTTCAAATATAATAATCTATAATCGCTACACGAGAACGGCTATAACGCGAGCTCCGAATTTAGTCTTTACGGTCATTATAATAACGGCTATAATCTTATCATATATATAATCTTAAATTCTAGAGACATTCCACAAGGGCACGGTTATAAAATATATTTGCATATATTCAATTTTTATTTTATTAAATCACGCAACGGCATGGTTATAAAATAATTTGGCATAAATGTATTCAATTTTTATTTTATTACGTAATAGTATGGTTATCAATTCATCCCCTATATATAATAGCGGATTTGTGTGTTCGAGTGTTCGATGACGCTCGCGACTTTAAAATGAACGACCCGGACAGCGATGATGATGATGACGATTCGCAACGGCACGGTTATAAAATAATTTTGCATAGATATATTCAATTTTTATTTTATTACGTAATAGTATGGTTATCAATTCACAGCCGATGTTATTAACATCGGTCTTATATACTAGTATATCATAACTAGACAATTTGTATTCAAACACAAATCATCTGAAACTTCAGACAAAATATATTTATACTAATAATACACTTCGACTGCAACATATATAATACTCAGAGCACTCTGCAGCATCCGCCGAGCATATACACCCCCCCGCAATATATAGACGGCAATTTTTTCCAAGAGAAAAGCGCCTTTCGTTCGGCGCTCCTGGATTCGGTTCGCTCCGGGTCTTCGTCTGGTCGGGAGCCAGGCTCTTGTGGGTGGTTCACGTGGGCGGCGAGGGGATTTCGGGAAATTTCGCCGCGAAGGGAAAATTGTGCTCGGAGCCCCATAAAGGAGCCCCCGTCGCATGTCTCCCGCGATATCGGAGCAAAGTTAAGGCGACGGCTCCTCGGGATCATGGTACCCAACCCAAGCCGGCCCAACCCAGGCGAACCCGCCCACAGCCTGCGAGCTGAAAACGGCACGGTCTGGGTGGTCGGAGTGGTCGGAGGCTACCCAGGGGTTCGGCTGGCTCCCGACACACCCTCAGCCAGAGGTACACCCTATTTATAGGTAATACCCTCGGGGAGGAGGCGCGGGGGGGCCTTTCGAGGTCGGGACGTACCTTCACGGGTAACTTTCGTCGGCTCGGAAAAAACGCGAAAAACATTCATTAATGATGGGAATTAATATCGAATCGGGAATTTTTCCGGCTGGATATGGCGGGCCGAGTCGAAACTGTTTTGTTGGATGCCTCGTGCCGAAAAAAAAAAATTTTTTTGAAAGTTTCATCAAAGTGTACTTTTCAATATGGAAACTTTGCCGGATTTATCGAAGATCCAAAAAATTTTATAAGACAATATGAAAAAAATATTTTTTGAATACGGCTAATGTTTTTTGGTTTGATGAAAACCATCCAACATGGCGACCGCCGTCCAATATGGCGTCCGCCTTTTCGTACCCGGGCACTCGTGGGACTCCCCGGCTGCCGAGGTCCGTCCTTTTTTGTCCCTACGTTTATTATTTTTCTGAATTTCGCTAATGGATGAACGACTTCGATCCGTTCGACCCCCCGGCCCTCCGCCCCGCCCTCCGGAACACCTCACCCCTCGCCATCGTCCACACTTTTTTTTCGGCTAAGGGCAAGACCTAAACGGATAATCTCGAGAGTGGAGCGACGCCGGCGTACTTTCTGCGGGTCCCCTTGCGAAAATGGCCGTTCTTCCTAATATTTTTTCGCGTTATTATATAACACTAGTATATAGGCCCGATGCTAATAACATCGGCTGTGAATTACGTAATTATATATATATATAAAAAAAATTAATCTACGCAAAAATATTTTATAACCGTTCCGTTGCGAAAAGTCGATGCCCGTTTGTTATATATATAGAGGATAATGTATAGGC
>JAOXNN020000029.1:3559908-3574251 GCA_028571205.2 Hydropsyche betteni | reverse complement strand
TAATGAAAGTACGCTGACATCCATTGACAAAAATTCAAACACATTTCGTTCAAAAACAACCGGAACTCTAATCAAACTTTTACAAAACAAACCCCGAAGATTGCGACTTTTGATCCTACGTCCCTCACATACATATACATATATATACATAGACATATACAGCACAAAGTGAGGGACGTAGAACATTAGGCGGCGTCTAAAATAGGCGCGATAGTATCTGGCGGCGCCGCGGCGCCCTGCCCCCCCTAGGAGGGGTGGGGCTGTGCCCCCGGGCCCCCATGGGCGCCTCCACGGGGGTCCCTAGCCTGCGCCCCCCTTAATAAGACGGGGGCCGAGGGAGTGGGCGGATCTTGCACTTCGAGGGCCAAAAGTAATAAGTTATATGGGGATACGTGTTTGTGTGGGCTCGTGTGTATATATTTTTTTAATTAGATTTGATTTTGGTTTCGTTTTATTTGACGTCGTCTGAGTTGTCGGTTTTTGTGTAGTTGGTAGTTCGTTGAGTATAAACTTGCTTTAAAAAAATGTGTTATCAATGTTACTCCCAGTAAAAGTGTATTTCATAGGAGACCTTTGTCTAGCAGTGGGCGTGGGCATGGGTGGGCTGCATATGATAATGATGATAATGCGTCGTTTGCAAAATTGCTTAATTCGTGTACAAAGCAAAAAAAAAATGAATCGTTTGCGAGCAATATAGCGAAATGACACTGTCCATGTTTTTCATCAAAATTTGGATTTTTTTTCAATTATATTTTTTGCACACTCCTTCCTTTTCATGGTTTTTGTAATGTCAATGGTTAGGTTAGGTAAGGTAAAGCTGTAATTATTATTTAAAGAGCTAAAGTTTCGTTAAGTGGAAAGAATAAAACGAAAAAGAAGTTGAAATTTTGAATAATAAATGCGTTTAGTTTTGAAAAAAATCAGCAAAACGTCATCCTCTATATTTTTTATATTCAACATAAAAATATTTTGTATCGTACGAAAACGGAGCAATTTCGCAAACGAAGCGCAACATACAAAAATTTCAGTTCCATGTGAGATTTCGAGAATAATCAAAGTTCTCTTTCGATCGAACAAAAATCAAAATATCACACTCAGCAAATACAAATACACCAAAAACTATATACCAAAAATAATAAAACCCGCAACTTTCCAAATAGTCGACACAAAATATAATCATGTGAAATATTCAAGGCGGCAAGTGCGACTCTTGTGGGGCGCAGCACCTGGGTGCTGCGCCCCCCCCTAGGCGAGCATGCAGAGTGGCCATTATCGTTATTAATTTATAATTTCGGGAATAATTTACATCGGGAATCGTCCGAGAGTGATCGATGACCCGATTCCGAGGGTCGACTGTACGCGTATGCGAGCGGGCGTGAATCGGGGCTGCACTGTATATTAATTGTTAATCGAGTTAATGATTAATATGTGGGTCAGAACAATATGTTGAGATTTAGTTTATGGTTGTGTTAGATTTTTTTTACAGTGAATCAATATTTTGACTAGTGAAAATATATTATATTTCCATATTAGCTCGGTTAGTAAGTCGTTTATATGATCCATTCTTCAACTACTACTCATTCTACTCTACTCTCTTTTCTCTTCTTCTTTTTCATCTTTTTTTATATCTCTACTCTTTCTACTCTACTTCTACTATTGAAAATATTATACTATCTTCTTTTTTCTTCTTCTTCTTCTTCTTCTATTTTCTTCTTCTTATCTTATAAATAAAAATGAAACGCCGTTTGGTGTCACGCTAAAACTCAAAAACTGCTTGACTGATTTGGATATTTATTTTTTTTTTTGTTCGCTTTAATTAACGGGTGGTTTACAAAGAAAAATAATAGGGAAATTCAGGGAAGTTCACAATGGGAACTGGGAGTCAGGAAACGAGAATCGGGAATCAGTGTGTGCAGAACACGTGAAGACGATGAGAACAGCGGGCTAACGGGACAACGGGCGCTATTTTAAGATGAAAAATATCCAGTATTTAGACTTGAAGATCTATCGTTTGTTGACCACAGATCTTCTTATATATATTCGAAAACGACGCGACGAACATAAGATACGACAAAAACGGGACAGTCCCGGCGAAAACGGGACTTATGGTCAGCTTAGTTTTAGCGAAACTAACAAACAGCGATTGTAGGTGATACAATGGGTCAACTAGTCAAAACTATAACAAAATCATTTTTACTGAATGAAACTTTTGATACTATTTTATTTTTTCAACAACGGTACATTTTTCTGTTCGAAATTAATTATATTTAATTCTATATCGAATATAAAAAAAATTCAATACAACCCGCAATTTTGGAACATTCCCTATACAGAAGTAGGCTTTCGCGCGTTTCGACAGAATTTAATTAATCCCGCAATGATAAGAAGGATGTTCACCCCGTTTTCCCGGAGACACGCGCTCCTTTCACGTACCATGGAAACTTGGCTACGGTCACAGGGGAGGGGCGCGGCGGCGGGGGGCCGGAGCAGGGTAGGAAACCGTACCGCAGGAAACGCGGAAACTAGTGTGACTTACACGCATGACAGCCTACTCGTGCTGTGTGGAAAAGCGTGGATGAGGTTTGGAAATTTCGTGTGTTTGCCCAGGCATTTTGGTGGAACGTTATTTCGTGTTACCGGTGAAAGGTCGATGTGGAATATGAATAGTATACGATTGGAAAATCGATTTTTTTTTTGTTTATATCTAAAATATGTTTTGTTAGATTTGAAATATTTGGAAATAATCAATAAATATTTATTTGGTCGTAGAAATGTATTTCGATACAATTATTTTTTTCTGCTTGTGGTAATGCTGAAAAAATCTACTATGATAAAGCTTGATACGATAAAATAAAATAATTTAAATATAATATAATATTATGTTTTATTGTGTGCATATTTTTCAAAATATTTTATGTATCCGTTGATAATTAAATGAAAATTTTACTGGGAAAATTTGGCTTATGGAAAGATTAAAAAATGATGATTTGATAGAATCATGAAATGTTCGTAAAAAAATATTTATTCGAAAAAATAAGCTCAATCTTCTTCTTACACGGTTCCGAAATTGCACAGTTCCAGAAAGAAGAACTGATTTTTTCACTTCAGCATGGTATAAAAAAATATGTACTATAATGCCACAAGTGTAAGATTTGGTGCAGGCCAGTATCTTGTAATTATAGTTATTAAATAAAAAATTTCGATGTTTTTTGATGATTTTACACGGCGAAA
Source organism: Hydropsyche betteni (assembly GCA_028571205.2). Taxonomy (NCBI): domain Eukaryota; kingdom Metazoa; phylum Arthropoda; class Insecta; order Trichoptera; family Hydropsychidae; genus Hydropsyche; species Hydropsyche betteni. Next base: position 3,571,020 of record JAOXNN020000029.1, on the reverse strand, counting down.
TTTTTTCACTCAACACATATTTAATAAAGTACATTTGGAAGGAAGTTCTATCCAAATATACTGAAGGAACCTATATCCAATTTTTATATGGTCACCATACAATTTTTACATGGAAGTCTCTGGAACATATCCATTTTATAAAAAGAGGATTGAGTGTAAAAGGCATAAAATCTGTAAAATTATAATATACATTAATTTTACGGATGAATTGTGAAAATCTATCTATCAAAATAATATTGCAATAAAAAAGAGTCTATTAGAAAAAAAACAAATAGTTTATCCAAACATTTGAAAAAATATTGTTATATACAATTTTTATATCCCAAATAATATTTCATATATAATATATTTATCAATATAGATTTTTTTTGGCGACCAAGATTATCTTGATACCCTGCGGGCATAGTGAATTACGTCTCACTAATTCTCGATGAACAATTTCTTCCATATCAAATTTTTTTTCACCATTATATTAACGAGAAAACCGTGATTTCTGGTATAAAAAATAATTAAAAAATTTCCCATATTGACCGAACCAAATACATACAACATCACATAAATTCGTCGCGGAAAATACGGGAGTAATTCCTAGATATCCTTATTTTTGTCGTGGGTATGTGTCCGAAGGTTTCCAATTTCCGAAATAGAGCACCGTTCCGTCTACGCCCGTCTAATCCCTACAGGACATTGAGGGGAATAATCACCTGTTAATAATAACTACATGGGTTCTAAAACATTCAAAAAATCGATTGTGAATTACTTATGAACAAAATATAATCAATTAAATTAATGTTGTGGGTTGAATAAGTTTGAAATCGTATTGAATTCGATATATATATTAGTAGTGAAGCAAATAATGGTAGATGGAAATAGAAGATATGAAAATATATTTTTAAACAATATCAATGGGAACATATTTATACAGTACCCTGGTAAAAGGATTGAATGATTGAAATTTAATTTGTTTTTTATTGGATGTTTTTCAACATTTTGTATTGTGAGTTTTTAAGCTACACTCTTTATATATTATATATTAATATATCATCATATATATGATATAATATAATATATTTGAGAGCTTAGGATCCATCGTAGAGAGAGAGAGAGTAAGCTCCACGAAGTTAGTGGATTAAAACACAGAGCGTTCGCCCGAAACGCTACCCACACATAACCACCCTCAACCCTTACTTCGCCACCCCTTCCTAAGTTATACATTTTTATATTAAAACACTCACATCTATTTCAATCTAAAAAAAAGCATTTTAATAATAAAAAAAAATTGGTATATTTCGAAAAAACTCACATTGCAATATTCAAAATTTGATTATACCCCACACGTATAACGAGGGTTAATATCCAAATCGAATAATTTCAATATACCGAAAAGTTTGATTATGTGATGAGGCTTCAGTCACTATGCAATGGAACAAAGCATACGCACATCACACAATCAGCCCAAACAAACACAATATTTATGTATAATCCGAACAAAATCCCCTATATATATAATAGCGTATTTGTGTGTGTGTGTGTGTCTGTTCGATGACGCTCGCGACTATGGTCTTTATGCATATACAGTTAATGTCTATAATATGATGCTCATTACCTACTAACTACTGACTTTGCCTATATGACGTCTGGTGACAATAACAAATGAAATATTTTGATTTTATTAATTAAATATTAAATATTCAAATCAGGTACACATTACGGGTTCACACAATCGGATTTTCCCATTTTATCGTTTTCCGTTCCTTAACAAGTCCACAGCCGATGTTATTAACATCGGGCCTATTTACTAGTATATTAATAATCATACAAATAAAATATTAAAAATAAAAACGGCATGGAACCGAAAACCCAATTTTTGTTTGGCGCAGATCGAAAGGTTATTATAACCTCACCCATCCATGTGGGTTATATGGGACAGGGAGACGTGGGGAGCGGAACTGAAGGCTGGGGCTGTCAGAGCCGAAGCTGGAGCGCTGCTCATGTAATTGTCCTCTGGCCACAACGTCGGGGGGTATAGGGGGGGGATAAGGGGTAAATGGGGACCCCTGCAGGGGAACAGGGCTCCGGTTCATGTGGTGTGGGGGGGACGGGTGAGACCATTCCCACTATATTTAGTCCAGGGATCGGTAAATAATTTTTTTTATCTAGTTTCGATTTCCGATAATGCACTGGTTATGAATTTAAGTAATGCATGGTTAGTAAATAGACGTGATAGAGTATCCATTTTCTGCAATCGATAAGGAATAGCTAAAGTAAAAGCTCATTCATAAACCCCTAGGAGAATAATGATCGAATTAAATACCCGGGTATTTTTTTAATGAGTCGATTGTAGATGATTTTAGAATACCATATACCAAATCATAAATCATTCAACTCCAATAATCAAAACTATTTGAAAAGATTAATTCGACAATATATTTATATATTATATTGATTTCCATTTGTATCTTTGTGATAATTCTCATAAAAATCCGTAAACATTTCAAACAGAATTTAATCGAATTTCAATCAACTCAAATACCCAACAAATTTACCTACTAATATAACGCAAAAGTATTAACTGATTTAAATATCACATGCAACCCAATTACAACTCGATCACATTACCTCACAATAAAATATTCACAACAAAACTTAATTTATATAAATTTGGCACATCGAATCGTTCCCGACTCCTGTCCAAGGAGGAGGAGGTGCAACTCAACTGCGGGCCTCTTCTGGGTACGAATAGAAGGGGTGGGTGGGTGGGTAGCACTGTGGGACTTTCTTTGGGTAATGAAGCTATGATTATTTCACGTGTGCGTGCGTGTGTTCAGACCTCACCTCGTGCGCGATATCATCTATGGCTGTTGCGGGGGTGAGGGGGAGGCAGTTTGGCTCAAAGCCTCTTGCGGGGGAGTCATGTGAGTGGGGGAGGGTGTAAATATTTAAATGGAAATTCGGGTGAATTATGCTAATTATCGCAGCCAAATAAACTGAAATCGTATCCGACGCGAAACCCAAACTCGACTCTCTGATGCGAAATTGGAATTAAGCTCGTGCCGGGCGTGTTATAAAAGTTGCTACGTAATTCGAGGTCGCTTTAGGTCGGAGTGCTTCAGAATGATCTGGTTCCATTCGTACATGTGCACTATCGAAATGTTCGAGTCTATCGTTTATATGCGCTATCCGAAATCTAAGAAGATTTTGATTGATTCGAATCCAAATGCACAAGAAATTTTTTCATCTGTAATTAAATTGTTTAAAACTAAACAATTTAAAACCATTTTGCACGTATATAAAGAGCTTCAGAATGATCTGATTTCATTTTTATCCATGCACTATCGGAAAATTCTTACTATTAAAAATTTAAGAAATTTAATCTAACAACCAGATCGATTCAAGTTAGACGTGCTAGAAAAAATTTTAATCTCTAATAAAATAAATTATTTAAATTTTCAAGCAGTTTAAGATGATAAAATTATTTGATTTCATTCTTACCCATGCACTATCGAAAAATTCGAGCATCCTAAAACGCATCGTTATGTATCAAATGAATATAATATAAAAAGAATAGTTCATTCTTGTTAAATGAGGGATTCGGCAATAAATAGTGCTAACCGACATTTTTCACCTTTGGAGATATTAAGAAAAAAGTTTACGTGCATTTAGATGCAAATAAAACTAGGAGTAACCCGACATAGTGTTGTCATCTTTTGAGAGAATGTGGAATTATTTCTTAATTTTGTAATTTTGTAGTAAAAGTACTAATTTTTTTAGTTAATAAAAAAAACTTAATTTTATAATTTTGGCGCTTAGCATTATTTACTGCCAAGCCCTTCAAATATATTAGTTCTCATATATTACAAAATTTATGGCAGAATTCGAACGATCGGTATAAATATATAATATAATAGCGCATCAAACCATAAAAACGCGCAACAAAATACTCACAATTTTTTTTCAAATCTAACCAACAATGAAATATACAAAATCAAGCAAAACATAAAGGTTCACTCAATTAAAAAATATACACATACACACGAATCAAAACAAAACCGCACATAGTTTCCGAACTAATTCATCCCATTTAATAACAGCACCCGGGACTAGGAATCCTTTTTTCGGGCAAACTCTCATCCTTCAAAGGGGCCCGATCCATTGACGCGGCGCACATGTGCCAACTCGGAAAGGGGGGGGTGTTTCTGGGCCAAGAGTATTTCAGGGGGGCCGGGCCTAGTCGCGGGCCCAAATTGGGGATGCGTGATATTTGAAGCCAGCATAAACGTCGAGCTACCCTGAAACAAAGGACCCCGCTCCTGGGGGTGGAGTGGCTCGCCGCAAACCCCTCTCCTGCTCGACTCGAAGGAACTCTTTGTTTGGTTGGATCTAAAATTTTGTTGTATTTGTGCTTTTTTATGTTTTGGGAATAATCGGGATAGTTTGGGAATAATTGGGATAATTTGGGAATACTTGGGATAATTTGGGAATAAGTGGTATTGCAGTGCGGAAGTATTTGTCCACACGAGTGGGTGGTGTGAGTATGGATTTTGTTGAAATTTAAAACGATATGAAACTATTATAAAATACTAAAATTTAATACAGGAAATGATAAAATGTGAAAACCCGATTATGCGAACCCGAAATTTGTGCCCGATTTGAATATTTAATATTTAATTAATAAAATCGAAATAGTTCATTTGTTATTTGTTTGTGACATAAAGGCAAAGCCAGTAGTTAGTAGGCAATAAGCATCATATTATAGAAATTAACTGTATACTGATAAAGACCACATTAGAAAATCTATACTATAAAAAGTCGCAAGCATCATTCGGACGAACAGACAGACGGACACACGCGTGATTTTAAAATGCACGCGCACACACACATACACACACACATACATACATACATATCTTATTTTATATAATATCTTAAATCATATTTTTTTTGTTTGCAAGATTATGACTTTTTTAGAAATTATTTAAAGAGAACGTTTAAAGTCAAGGATAGATTTACAAATCTATAAATTCCTTTAAAGTAACAATTTTTAGAATGAATGAGAAATTAACATTGGAAATACACGCGTGATTTTAAAATCGAAATGTTCCAAAGTCATTTGAAAATTTTTACGAAATTTGTATAATTTTATAATATAAGCACATGCATAGTAAAACTAAAATGTATAATATTATATAATGATTGTATCAACGGTTGTTTAGTTTTTAATTTTGCAAATAATATGTTCAAAAATTTTATTTACATCTCATAGATATGCAATATTAATTAACTTGGAACAAATCCTTTCAAACGGTATTTTATATTTCAAAAATATTAATTTAAATCTCATGTAAAGGCAATCCTAATATTTTCAAATGAAAAAAGGCTGCTATTTAAATGGTTAGAATTTAAATAAAATTTTGGTCAGAATTTTTATCCAATTTATCAGAATTTATTTGAATAGTCAGAATTTTAATCAAAAAGTCAGAATAATGTAGTAAATAGTCAAAATTTTAACTGGGTTTGTCAGAATTTATATTAAATAGTCAGAATAACATTAAGAACCCTAACCTAACCTAACCTATTCTGACCGTTTCGTTATTAAATTCTGACCATTTATTATTTTATTCTGACAATTCGTCATAAAATTCTGACCGAAACATGATTCAAATTCCGACCATTTAATTTTTTGCCATTTATTATGTGAACATATTATATTATATAATAGCGGATTTCTGTGTGTGTGTGTGTGTGTGTGTGTGTTTGTGTGTCTGTTTGATGACGCTCGCGACTTAAAATGATCGACCCGTCGATACGATCGTTTTTTTCGAATTATTAAAAAAAAAAAAATTCATTCGTTTTTTAAACAAATTTATATTCGGGAGATAATAAACAAAATATAAATAAAAATATTTCGAACTATTTTGATTTTATTAATGAAGTATTCAAATCGGGTACACATTTCGGGTTCGCACAATCGGGTTTTCACATTTTATCGTTTCCCGTTTCTTAAAAAAACCACAGCCGATGTTATTAACATCGTTATAACAACATTATTATAAGCGTTAAGAAATGTCCGATATTTTACTTATTGGGTCACAAAAACAACTTAGGATACCATATTCGTACTTATCGGAAAGTTCTACAAAAGTACAATCCATATAATCCATCAATCGAAAGTTAATGCCATCGGCGTCTGCAACGGTGGCGCGGGCAGCACGCGCGACGCCTCCGCACCGCGGAAAACTCGGAAAAACTCCGCTCCACATTGCTTGTTCGCCTTCGTTCTTTTTGTGAAACGCACGTCGACATCTCGGCCCGTAAATGTTTTGAAACACCTGGCAGTGAGGGCGTCTGCCAGCGGCACAAAACGACGCCGGCCGCCGACGACGGAAATAGCCGCAGTAGCCGCGCGGCCACCGCACGCGACCAACACGCGCCGACGCACCATCCGGCGCCGCTTTTCCGAACATTTTCCGACCGAGAACGGCGCGAAACTCGAATTTTCCGAACTAGACAACTCCTACACACTTCCATCCGTCCGTGGTATCGAGCAATAGCCGGCATTGGTCCGCGTTTTCGAGTACGACGAGTAAATATCTCAGCTAATGAACTACGCGCGTGTATAAACAATGAACCGATTCGGTTGCTCCCTCGGTCTATTTATTAATACGTTTCAAGCGTATCGATGATATATATCCGTGTATTGTGGATTTTATCGGTTGTGTGTGTGTGTAAGTCCGTGTGCCTGTTCGTCTGTGCGGTTGCGCTCGAGTATTTATCATAAATAAGTCGTCAAGGGAGAAAGAAATGTTTTGTTTTTTTGACGTCTAATAAGCTGTGAAAATACCGCTTTGTCAGCGGGTGTTCACCTCGCGATGTTCGGAAAAAAGTGCCGATTTTTTTTTAATTCGGTGAATGGGACAGTTTTCGTGTTTACACACGTCGTTTACGAGCCGTTGACAAATTAGCGTGGTTTTCTCATTTTACTATTTCGTGAATCACGCGCTTTACATGAAATAGTCATTAGACTGTCGGGTTTGATTCATTGAAAAGGAAAGCGCTATTTTGTTTTTATTTTCATGTTTTTAAGTGTGCGATCGTACGACTTATTCGTTTTTAGGAATTTCACAAAAGCATTTCGGGCTTTTACGACCGGTCAATGAAAGTATTTTCATCTATTCCAAAGATATCTTTGCCGAGGAAAAGAATCGATCTGTTCTGTTCTTTTTACATTTCCCGTATTCTATTGCGCTTCTATTAGCAATTTGTGAGCGGAAATGCAATTAAGTGACAACAAGGGTGAATTTTTATTTACTAGGTTTTCCAGTAAATATACTCGGTATTATCCGGATTATACGAGTATTAAAATGACCAACATACGTCGAATGAAAAGCAGAGGTTTATTATCATTTTCTTAGAATATAGTCAGGACAATAATGATGTTTCATAGATTATAGTTAAATGTATTATAGTAAACGATATCGTGATTTGTATAAAAATAATGGATCATAATGAATGTTGAACTTAAATAAGAATATTATTATATATAAAAAAACATGTTTAAGCTCATATTTTATTTACATTACTATCGATATATCTTTATTTAGAAAGAAAAACTTTTATATGGATTCACTTAAGCTTCGCTACACTTGTTAACTACACCTTGTGAGCATATATGCATAAGAAAAAAACATATATGTATACGATTAAAAGAAAAATAATTCTTCTTGCTTAACAATACATAACTACAGCATATTACGAAACTCGTTTAATTCCAAGGAATGTTTTCGAACTTAATTTGCAGTTTTTTCTCGTAACCTTACCGCCAGTTCCCCTTTAAAACTTTCCACGAAAGATTGTGAAAGATGTTAACTGTTATAATGGAATAATAAAATACTCAATGTTTTAGCTTCAACATACATCGTTGTGGGGTCAAAAGATTTATTAAGTATTTTTCGCGAGAATTGGCAAAACGTTCAGCTGTAAAGTCTACGCTGCTACTAATTCGAATCGTATTTGTGGTTTATGTTTTCCATCAAACATTATCTGAATAGGCGTCAATTAAATTCGAGCTACTCTAAATTAACTGCTGGAACTTTATAAAAGCTCGCACGTACGAGCTTTTAGGCATTGCATAAGACACTTTCCGGAAGGCAGATAACGCGTGAATTACGACCGATCGAATTTTGATTTATGCGATTCACTATTTATAAATATATCGAATTTTAATTGCGTGCATATTTTTAGCCGATTTTGTGAATCTAACGTGCACAATGGTGCGTTCGAGCAAATCTATTTAGCGGTTTCGCTTAACACCTTCGTGATAAAATCCGTTTACGTTTCGCACGACTAGCTTTTATAATCTTGGTAGGTTTCCAATGGAAAACGGCTTTTGTATCACGACACCGATTAATTAAAATGCGGAATCTAATTTAGACCGATTAATCATGGAGCGGCGCGCCGGGCTGAAACGAAAAGTGCGACAATAAAAAACTGAAAAGTGCAAACTCTCAAACAGACTATGGACTGACCTTCGGCTGGTCTTTGGACCGCTACGTGTGCAAAGTGTTAACGGTGAGGGCAAAAAGGGGAAAAAAAGAGCGCGCAGTGGGTCGATATGTTGGGCTGGATGAGCGGTTGGTCCATTTTAGCGCTGTCCTACAATGTTGGACGTGTTCCGCGGCCTGAAGAACCTGATCAAAGTCAACTACGTCCACATTGACTCTCCTGTCTTCAGACTACACTATTCCATCACTGTCATTATCCTGATATCGTTCAGTCTCATCGTGACGACGAGGCAGTACGTCGGCAATCCGATCGACTGTATCCACACTAAGGATATTCCCGAGGATGTGCTCAACACTTATTGCTGGATCCATTCGACGTATACCTTGAAGAGCTTCTTCAATAAGAAAGTGGGAGTTGAGGTGCCTCAGCCGGGTATTGGCAACAGCCAGGGCAAGGACGATCTCAGCGACAGGAAGATTTATAAGTACTATCAGTGGGTGTGCTTCTGTCTGTTCTTTCAGGTGAGTTTAGATGCGGTGTTTGGTTATTGTATCGGTGCAGGAAACGTTCTGGTTATTTTCGGTTTTTATTTCTGGTTATTATCTCCGGTTATTGGAGTTAGTTGCGTTAAATGTTTCAGATTCTTATATACAGAACTGACTTGAAGTTTTTTTTTTGATACCTATTACATAGTGGAAAATCCGTATTACACATTACACATGTTCTATTCTAATATTTCCGGATCTGTCGGTTATTGAAATACTAAGCGAATCTATGAACGTCACATTTGCATCTGTCTAGAGTTTGAATGTTTTTTTAGTATTTTCTTTCATGTAACTCGTATGTAACACATTGAATGACTGAGATATTATTTTGGTATACTATGGCACAAAGTAAATCATAAATAGAATGAAAATTGATCGAAATGTACTGGAAAAGTCTTTGTAAAACTAATGGTTCTATTATTATTAATATAATACTTTTATGTTAAGCATTTTATAATGTTTGATTTAAAATATTCAAATTATTACCATTATCACGGAATTAGATGTCTCAGGTTCGATTATTTGAGGAATTATCGCACAAAATTGGTAATGAATTTCAATATCTAAATAATGGTTTTATGAAAAAGAAGGTTGATGCTTTGTGATCGTAAGAATTTTTTTATAATAGAAGCTAAATGTTTTTGATGAAAAATGAGAATATATAATAATAATAATAATTTTCACTAGGCAGATAATGATATATTGATAATAATTCTCATTAATAAGATTTAAGCATCATTGATCGAATTGTAAAATAAAATTTGTTATGTTGTTAATTGTATGGTCTTTATGTGTATACACTTAACGTCTATAATATCATGCTAATGAAAGCGTCTCTATTGATTTATGCAATACGTCGATTATTACGTAGCGGAAAAAATATTTGAATCCCCTATACATGTATATAATCACCGATGACAGATGTCTGTGTCAATAACAAATGAACTGGTTTTATTTATTAAATATTATATATATTCAAATCGAGTACGGACATCGGGTAGCCTATATGTCACAAAAAAATAAAAAATGAACTATTTTGATTTTATCAATTAAATATTAAATATTCAAATCGGGTACAAATCAATACACACATTCGGGTTTTCACATTTTATCGTTTTCCGTTTCTTAACAAATTCACAGCCGATGTTACTAACATCGGGCCTATATACTAATACTAACATATAGGCGCGATGTTAATAAAATTGGCTGTTGACGATCATACTATTACGTAATAAAATAAAAATTGAATATATTTATGCAAAATTATTTTATAATCGTGCCATTGCGAAATGTAATAAAACAAAAATTAATTTCACATTATGTTATATTATTATTAAATTAATAATTATTTAATTTTGGTTTATTACATTTCGCAACGGCACGGTTATAAAATAATTTTGCATGGATATATTTAATTTTTATTTTATTATGTAATACTGTGGTTATCAATTCACAGCCGATGTTATTAGCATCGGGCCTATATATTATACTAGTCATTAATACTTGTTATTGTTGTCGAAGAACGCATTTTTGAAAAAAAATTACATTGCAACTCTGACTTTTCAAGAATATGACAGCAGCACCGTTATGACACTCTTAAAATCAGTTGATGAGTTATTTGACTTAAGAAAAAAATCTAAATAGCAATAAAGAAAATTATTAGTTTCACGGTGATATAGTTTGATTGACTAATTGATTTGATTGCAAAAAATTTTCACCTACGGCACCGTTTTTTACCATGCTTTTACAATCGTTTATTGTAGAAATATTAATAAAGTAACCAATGAAAAAATATTGTTAGTAGAAATCAAGTAAATCAATAGTTTTTGGTGATACAATTTGATTGAATAATTGATCGATTGTGCATTTTTTATTTGAAACAATTCATTTTTTTTTCAGATTTTTTTAAGTAAATTAAAATTTGATAGGGGAGGGGGGACGTAGAGATTTTTGAATCACTGAAGTGGGGCATGGTACAAATAAGGTTGGGAAACACTGTAAATTCTTCGCGAAAAATATACGTGTACATTGTTTTGGGCGATGCCCGCTTTCGCCGTAAACAACG
>JAOXNN020000029.1:3533280-3551239 GCA_028571205.2 Hydropsyche betteni | reverse complement strand
GGTATAATCGCCAAACAAACTTATATTCTGGAGATAATAAACAAAATATTTGTTGGGCATCGACGGCATTTCGCAACAACACAGTTATAAAATATTTTTGAATGGACATATTTAATTTTTATTTTATTGCGTAATAGTATGTTTATCAATTCACAACCGATGTTATTAAAATTGGGCCTATATACTAGTATAAAAATATGCAAAAAAATTGTCGATATTTTTTCTCAAATTTAAAAAAAAAAATCAACATAAAACTCAAACCATAAAAATATTAAAAAACCATCACGAACAACGATCCGCATCCCCGAAAAGCACTAACTCACAGAATTACGCACAAGTCGTAATCCAGGCGGCCATCTTTTTCCATCCCATATTTTTGTCGGGTTCGAGAGGCGGCCGGTGAAGAATGGCGCCTGGATCTTGCATTTAGGATATCTGTCGGCCGTGCCCAGACCCTCGGCCCACCCCTGGGCCGTCCCCGGGGTGGGGCCGGGCCTTTCATCAGGGCCGGCTTCTGCGGGGACGGTCCCAGAGGCCCTCCTAGGCCTTAGTTCTGCGCGCCGCCGCCAGAGGCCCGAAATTATTAATTGCCGGAACAAAAATTAGCGGCGTCGATATGGGCGCCGCAACTAAATTATACAGGATATGCGTTGTACGGGATTCATTTATGGTTGGAAGTGTTTTGATTTATTGTCGTTGGAGGGTTCGAGATTTGTTTTATTTATATTTTTGATGTTCGGGTCGACTTTATTGATTTTTTTAATATTTAAATATTGTTTTGTATTTTGGATGTGGAGTTTTTATATATTAAATTTTTTGTCTGTAAGTATTTTGTTGTTTTCGAAATGTGTGGATAGTTTTAGTTGGTTATTGTTGTCATCATCATTGTCGACACGTTTTGTGACTACTGCAGGACAAGGTATCCCCATCGAATGTTGGGGTCTAAGTTATATACCTTATCCGAGAGCCAACCTCGTATGGATGTACCATAAGAGCTAATCCGCCCACGACAGCGGAAAAGGCTCTCAGACCAATGATACGCAAGTTTATGTGCCAGACATTTTGCTCACTGACATTCTACAAAGCAAATCGCAATGATTACCCAGGGCGCGACGAGATAAAGACTGAGCAAACTGCGCCCTCGCTGATCACTTTTGCGATCGCAATGTCCACCAGTTTGACAGACGAGGCGAGAACATTGGTCTTACGTGGCTTAGACCTATTTATAAAAATAAAATAATAAATATACAATGCTTACCGAAGTAGAGTCTATATCCCATAGGGGAGGATTTTAAGTGTTTTTTTTTTTTAGAAATTCTCGAACCATTTTTTATATTTCAAGCTTGGTTTTGCAAGAAAAATAAGACGTCATTTTGTTATATTTGTGTAAAAAAAATTTATACAATTTTATCGGCTAAATATTTGTAAGATAAATAATTCAGTTGTACTTGATATTGTAGATCATTCGAGTAAAATGATTAATTATTATTTATTTCAATATTTGTAAGATAACTTCAAAATAATGATAGAATTCATGTAGATTTTTGTAGAGTTGAATTGGGGCATGACACAAATATGGTTAGAAAATTCTGGACTATAACAAAAAACATATGCTCATGTGAAAAGACTTTTTTTAATATATTATAATTATCGAAAATCTTAATTATGTATTGCTATCATAAGAAAAAATTAAATGAACTTTAATATTCACATTTTCAATTTCTGTTAAAAATTCAATAATTCAATATAACTAATGATTCAAAGAAATTAATAAAATATTTAAAAAAAATCAAAACAAAACCGTTAATAATTATTTTTTTTAAATTTCTATCAGAATATAATCAAAATTCTAACAAAAAAGAATCAATTTGTATTGTGCACAGTTAAATATTAAAAAATGAGCATAAACACATACAAAAAAAAACCAACATCCATATCAACGCACTGCCATCAACAAGCAAACACAATTTCTGAAACCGAAACCCCGCAGTCACTCCCCCGTGGACCACAACGCACACATCCCCCTCCCCTACTTTCGGACCTCTCGACAAACATGTAGCGCCAAGCGGCAAGAACGTGAAACAAAGCAAAACAAAACTAAGGAGTACAGAAGCACGGATGGGAAAAAAAGAAAAAGAAAAAAAGAGGCGAAAAAATCGCGCGCGCTTTTTCGCCGAAGGTTGATTCGGTCTTTTGTCTTGGCCGATCGCCGCTCCCAGTGCCGACAACGTAACGATACGAGAATTTCGGTCGTTATTTGCCGCCGGGGTTCGTTCGTCCCCATTCCCGCTAGGTGGCGCCGCTCTTTGGCCCCCTCTGAGTCACGGAGGGAGGTGGGGGTTGTAAAAGTTGCTGTGAATGTTATAAATTTGATTGATTGTACTTTTTATAGAATAATTTTAAATACAGCATCATGTTCAAGTTTACTGTGCGCCTCCATGACGAGTTTAAAAATAAACGCGATTGTATGAAAACGTATATTCACTTATTACTTTTATGAAACTATTTTCAACAAAGTTCGGGTATTTTAATTATAAGAAGAATCTAATACTTGAAAAGTTAAATAGAAACTATGGAATGGTCTTAGATTGTTGCACCAAAGGTAACTAATAAGTCGAGGCTCACAATGAGCATGAGCAAAATATACATGTTGACGCTTGCACTCAACGCGGAGCCTCTCTCTCACATAACAATAAAAAATATTTATGAAAACAAATTAAAAAAAAGAAACCATAAGAATTGAGCAGCAACGCGACCCCACTAGGGGGGCGTAGGGGATACAACGGTCACTACAGCATGGGGGCAGGCAAGCGGGCCTTATCCAGCACCACCGTCACAATCGCCCCAGCTCGCCGCAAGACCCCGTGCGATATATAAGAAAGACAAGGGTAAAAGCGGGTATCCCCTTACCCGGGGCGCACGTAAGATTGATTGGGGTTTCTCCTGTCCATTGCCGAGGGGCCGGGGGCGGGAAAGGGGGAGAGGGGGAGGGACGTGAAGGATCCTTTCCTTTTTTCCAAGGATGGTCCCTTCTTGTGGGGGTGGGATCATTTTCGCGTTGTTAATAAGTGTTTGCTCCCGAGGTGGGTTTTGGGATATGCGCTCGATCAACTCGGACACTTTGAACCGAAATGATCAACGGATATAAATTCGATTTTCTTTTTTGAAAATTGACCTTTTTGCGTAATGGAAAGCCGTTGCATATTATATTAAATCACTGACCTTTCTCATCAGCTCCTCGTGTCTGAATCCCAGGTTTCTCATGTGCTTTAGGTAGGTGGTTGTGATGGGGACGCTGTAGTCGATGTCCATGTCCATCAGATGACTTTTTCCGGTGAAATTAGACGGGTCCGTGTGCAAGCGATGAGATGAGAACATTGAGTGAATCGACGGTGACCAAGGCTTGGGGAATGTTTTTGAATCTTTGTGATGCGTGGGACTGTTGTAAATAGGATTCAAGTGTCTTCTTTTAGGACTGTATCTAGCTTTGGGGGGATCTTTTGATGTCAAATTGCAGACATCTAAAGGATTGTAAGGCTTCTGTCCATTCTTGGATTTGTGTTTGTGCTTGGTCCTCTCTAAAGCTTTGTTTTCTATTTCCATACTAATTTTAGGAATGTCTTCTTCTCCGTCGCTCTTGAGATCGTCCGAAATTTCAATACTCGTGTTTTTTTTCTTTGACACTTCTGAATGGTCTTGCCCTACCAACGAATCTTTTCTGATACTTCTAAAAGCGCTCACCGGTGATTCCATGGGTCTATTCGAAGTTGGAGATAAATGGTAATTAGACCCGCCATTGTATGCTCCTTTCGAACTCAGATCAACTCCGTTCGAATCACAACTGAGCGAGTAAACATCTTTCTCCTGATACGATTTAGATTTGTGAGTTTCTTGAGTATCGAACGAGTCTTTGTATGATTTGTGAGAATGTTGAGAAGCATCGATTTCGTTTTCCCAGTTTTTCGTGCCCGTTTCGGATAAACCGTTCTTAGTTTCTGACAGTTTAAGTGAAAGTTGATGATGAAAGCCATTAGGGATCACCGTAGGCGGCAAAGGAGTGGGGCTGGGACTCGGAGTGGGCAAAACTGAAGACGGTGACAACGATCTTGGTCTTCTTTGACAATCAATACATCCCATCAAGAATCTCGTGACAGCTTCGCGTGGCAGGAAAGCATATGTTTCAGTTATCTGAAATTAAATTAAAAACATTGATTATTTTCATTAAAATTTAATATCAAAAGTGACTGATGTATTGAAAAGAATGAAAAGTATTTGACGACTGACTTAACATTTAGACAAGTGATTCACTCATCTGTTTCCACATATAATCCTTGAAAGTGAAGTGAGCAATCTTTGGTCGTCGAAATCAACATTAATTTATCGTTCATATAAAGGTGTTTATCGGAAATTTTGTAAAAATAAATTTTAATAGGGACAATTTTTCACCACTTTCAACAATTTTCCACAATCACTTGTCGTTAAAATCAATGGCAGCTTATCATCTATTTACAATTGACAGCGAATTTTCATCACGAAAAATCCACTCATATGACTACAAAAAAGCGACATCGAATCCGAGAACCAACAAACTCTAAAATTTTGTAAAAAAAAAGGTTTATCTTCACTGTCCGACAGTCTCGCCAGATAAATCAGCAAAGGGGCACGCAAATCGACCCCCCCGCCCACCCCTTCGTCTCATGGCTCCTCCACACTTTCCCCATAAAGGCTCCCGTTTAAATTTAAACGCGCAACAGGTGACCGCCCTTCGCGGAAACACCCCCCCACTGTCGCTCACAAAAGCTCCGAGACCGAAGTTTTAAATTTTCGCATTTTTCTTGTTTGTGGCTGGACCGAATTTTATGATTTTTTTTTTATTTTATATAATTTAATAATTGCCGTTACCGTTCTGTATGTCCTCTTTTGTCCGGCGTGTTTTCCGGCTCGTCCTTCCAAGTCCACGTGTACGGTGTAAATGATGTCGAAGAAATTTTCGACAATGGCCACTTTGCGGTACACTGCGTCTTGGCATGATGAATTCTGCAAAATAATAAAAAATAATTGTTTAAAATCTTTAATAAAAAGGAAAAGTTTTTTTAAATAGTTCGGAAAATTGATTAGCCCTCTATAGGAAAATTGGTAAACTAATGAGAAATTTTCGAAATAAAATTATTAATATTGAAATACAATAATATGAAACAAGAATAAAAATATAGTTGAAATTTAATTAATTCTATCGAAATAAAATTGTTTATATAAAACATAATCATTCAGTCAAAAAATATTCGATTGATTCACAACAAATATCTATAATAATATTAATTTGAATTGAAAATATTTTTGATAAATATTAAAAATATTCGAATTGTTTAGTTTTTTTAAGAAATAATTTATATGAATACCTAATTTAATTTTTTTTTTGTACTAACGCCTCTATAGATAATTATACAAACTATCGAAATAAAAATAATGGAATTTAATAAATATTGATTACAAAATGGTAAAAAAATATTTATTTATTTTATTAAAAATAATTATTAATTAATTTTTACTGAAATATTATTGAAATATTGTCTCGAATTTTAAAAATAAAACATTTTGTTAGAGACATCTATTATAATAAAATAAAACTTATATCATGTAAACGAACCATTCCTTGTGTAGTATGGTGTAATTTTATAATATTTTTATCATATATAGATGGCACTGCAAAACCGTATTCAAAATAAATACGATATACAAATATTCCTTTCACGTATATTATATTGTAAACAACATTCAGAAATCGCACAGACACACCTGCAATTCGAAAATCTTTTTAAATAAATATTCATTCATTCACTAGCAAAAATATATCTTTTTATGCAACGGGAGTTTTTGACGAGAAAAATTGTTTTACAATTAGTTAACTTTCTGCAAATTACACATATTTTAAAATGAAAATTTTACAAATCTCAAACGAAGTATTTAACGGTGTCATAAAGATACGATTTAGTTGTATTGAGTAATCCACTGGGATGTAATAATTACATAAACAGTAAGAACAGTAGGTTACTAAACTCTATAAAAGCTAAATTAGCGTACTTTGAAATGCTACAGTTATAAAAAATAATACATTAATTTTTATAAAAGCTTCAGCAATTTTCTCTGTGGTATAAACATAGAACTGGACGAAAACTTATTATACAATTTTAGAAATGTTATTATATTTTGTAATTTTTTTCATTTTATAAATTCGATTTGGAAAAATCAAAATACACTCAATCCTTTTTTTATACAAGGGATACGTTCCAGAGACTACCGTATAAAAAATGTAAGGTATAAAAATTGGAGATAGGTTCTGTCAGTGTATCTAGATGGAATTTCTATCCAAATATATTTCATAAAATGTGGAAAATTTTCGCCAAGTAAAATCATCAAAAATATAGCATTTTTTTAATTTAATAACTTATAATTATAACAGTATACTGGCCTCCATTGAATCCTACCATTGTGGCATAGTAATAATACATTTCATTTTATTTTTACACTGTATTAAAGTGGGAAAACCGCATAAAAAAAATCATTTCTTCTTCCTTGAACCGTGCTATTTAGAAAACGTGTAAAAAGAGGATTAGGTGTATTTTTTATTTTTATACCTTGTTGAAGTGAAAAAAACTGTTAAAAATAAACGGTTTTTTTCGTTGAATCGTGCAAAAAAAGCCGTGTAAAATGACGATTGGGTGTAAAAAAAAGTGACATTTTCAAATCCTTGAAATATTTTCATGTCAATAAAAATGTTTTTTTTTCAGCGGAGTAATAATTTTCAGCAATTTCTGCACATATTTTAATTTTTTTTAATAAAATTTTTTTAAAACAAAAATACCCATAAAAAACTCCTCCACTAAAAAAACTCATGACCACCAACAAGAACAAATCTAACCCGCCAATGCTACCAACCGTCCACCAAACGGGACACCTTTCAATTATTCGGCGGTAACGACCCGGCGGACAAAGAGCGTCTACCAGGGGCGGGTCGAGCAATTTGAATGCGGATCGCGCGGCGGCGCCCACTTGTTGCTGCCCCCCATCCCTGCCGCCCTCCGGCCCTGCATGCGGGCCCGCGCACGGCCCGCCTAGTCCGCCCCCTCGGACTCGGCTAATTGCGCGCCGACTAGCTTCCGTTTGCTCGTCACTTCGTTTGTGGGATGCGTTGTTATTGTTATCGTTTTTCGGATTAAGACAGGTCGGGGAGGTTTTTAGTAGTTCGGAGGATTTGAGTTTTCTTTTTGAATTGTAAAAAGTTACATGAATTAGTTTTTTTTTTAAAGAAATTTGAACAGGTGAGCGAAAATGTATATATTATACTAGCGGTAATACCCGGCGTTGCTTGGGACTCGGCGTTTTGAATCAAATTATTTTTTATATTGTGATATATGGGGGGAACATTTTTTTGTGGACCGTCCCGTTTTGGCTTCTGAGTAATATGGTGACCCTATTTTAATGATACGAAAGCCTTCTCGACAAAAAAATACATATACATGCCATTTTTTGTGGCGATCGGTCGAACGGTGTTGGAGTGATACGGCAACAAACAAACAAACAAATATACAAACATCCATTTTTATATATATAGATGAGTAGAAACATTTCAAGAAATGGAAACGTGTGAGTGTTTCGATGAGTTTTACGTTCACGGTTTTCGGATATCGATATGTCGATAGTAGGGATGTCATTACCGAACCAGTAAATGTCCCGAAAAAAGTTCAGTAATTTAGCGCAAACTTTTTTAATAATTACCGGTAAATTAAATAAAAAGATTTTTGTGTTTCGAATGTTTCCGAATATTTTTGAAGTGTTGTTTTTTTCAAAAAAAAATTTTTTTTTTTTTAGAAGAGCCGGTTTTTGTAAGTATATGGTTGTTTTTGAAAAATGCTGTTTTTTTGGGAAGGTATTTTTGGTGTTATGGTTTTTTCGGTTTATCGCTATTTTTTCAGGGTCTTCATACTTAATTTACTGGTTGAACAATAATTAGATTTTTAACGGTTTACCATTAAATCAAACTTTTGGTAAATCTGACATTCCATCCCATTCATAGTCCAGGAATATAAGATTTACTAAAAATTTCATATTTTTTTCTTATTACTGATTTGCAGGTAAATTTTCGATAAATAAAAATTT
This sequence comes from Hydropsyche betteni, assembly GCA_028571205.2. Lineage (NCBI taxonomy): Eukaryota > Metazoa > Arthropoda > Insecta > Trichoptera > Hydropsychidae > Hydropsyche > Hydropsyche betteni. Next base: position 3,543,082 of record JAOXNN020000029.1, on the reverse strand, counting down.
GGAAAAAAATAACAAAAAGTAGAATAAACCATTCAACTAAAAATACGTTCAAGAAAAAAAAACATCATTTTCCAAAAAAAAATAAAAAAATAACGTACACTTACAAAAACTGACTTTCCAAAAATATTCGAAGCACAAAAAAAATTATTCACCGATAAATATTGTATATTTACTAGTGAATTACCGAACTGTTTTTTGGGTAATTTACCGATTGACCAATAATGACATCCTTGATACTCACGTTTACTATGGAGTTTTACCTTTGGAAAAATATGCCAAAGATAAACTATCGAAAAATTAAAGATTCAATTTTAAACCATACTAAAATAATTCCATTAAATGCAACAAAATTCAAAAAATACACCAATTCCAAAAATATTACAGACCGACAACCGCAAAATTTTCCAAACACCTTCACAATTTAATATGCATCAGCATTCGATCGGTCGCAAACGAGCAGAGAAGGTCTGAAGAAATAATTTGTCCACGAGCGGGCCCGCGAAGGGCACAGGGCCGGACTGGGGCCGCCCCCCTCCCCCCCCGGCCCATTAGGGGCTCCGCGATTAATCAGCCGCGTCGTTAGCCACCCCCGCCTCGCCTCCCCCCCCCCCCGAATTCCTCGTTCCGACCCCGACTTTATCGTCGACGATCCGCTGTGTGTATGTGCTTCGGTATCTGTGTCGATGTGGGGGTACTTTGCGCCGGAGGAATCGATACCGGTGGCGGGCGAAATTAAAAATGGTCGTGTGAATATTGGCGGTAATTGTTGGGCCGAGTGGCGGTTGTGATGGGGAATGTTGGGTTTCGAGTGGAATATTAGTACGCGGGTGATAAGTCGGTACCGGGTATTGTAAGATGTGTGAAGAGACTGGAATTGGTGACGAAAAATAAATATTGGATAAAAATTACTTAAAATAAAAGTGCCTTCATCCAGTAGTAGATGGTGAATGGTTGTTTTTGATGTTATCATAGTCATACACGATAAAATCCGTCAAATTTTACAATTATAATTAAATACGATTATGAATTGATATTTTATTAAATCATTCGTTATGAGGACATTTTCAAAAAATTGATTTTTTTTTTCATTGCACACTACAAATAAAATGGTACTCAATATGAAATTATTTAATGCACCAGAAATAATGTACAACGTATGCAATTCTAATGCACAAATAATTTGTTTAAAGGCACAATCTATATTTTTTCAATACACAGTTAAATCGCACCCTTTCTCTATTCTTTCACAGTACCCAGAATACGCATAAGATACCGTAATGAACGTATACGAACACTTTTTCGTATATTCATATTGACCATGAGGCATCATCCTGTTGTATCACTATCTATTTTATAACATCATTCAAATCACTTCATTCAGTTTAACGATTTCCAATCAAATAAAAGACCATATCAGACTCATTTTTTAATGTCTTTATAAAAAAGTACAATCACAGACACGCTCAAACCCTCATATATTCGTGTCACGCACGTGCAACAACATATATACGTATTGTTAGTATATGGATACCCTTGGGGCACGCTTGGTTAGTCGGTCGCACACGTACCCTAGTGGTCCGGGGTGGCTTCCCATCCCTGCATCAAATCTTATATATGTATGTATATGCTTTCAAGCCCAGAAACCTTCAGCTCCAGGTCCCGAGTTTAGCAATCCCAACTGTAAGGCCTTCAACCCCAAGTCCCGGTTGTTCCCGGACCTATAGCCGAGGATAAAACCGTTTGATTTCTTGCTGGTGTACAAACGGGATGGCAGAGTTCAAAATGTGTCTGTGAGATATATTTAAAAATAAATAAGGGTCACCCTAAGTTGTGTCGCGGGACGCTTTTCCGAATATATGGTGACTAATTGGAATCGGTTGTCCTTTTTGTTTTGTTGGGAAAATCGATAAGGTTCTGATACTATTTTTGTGTGATTCCGATTTGTTTTTGAATATATGGCGGATCATTTCGGTTGATATTTATATTATTTGTTACTTAACGTTTGTGTAATCGAGTTTTCCGTGAAAAATACAAAAATCTTTTTTTTGGGAAATTTAACGTCTTCTGTTGATTGATTGAAGGATTGAAAACAAAAAGAAATTTGTAGAAAAATGAACATATATTATATTATAGCCCCATGGTGATGTGAATAAGAAACACTTTCCATATAAAACATCAGATTGATATAAAGACGCTCTTTATATGATATGGAGTCTCACTCTTAATGCAATTCATATTATTGCATAAAAATATATAGATTGAAATGAAAATGAATTTATTCTGCGATATGCGAAATTCAATTTTAGATATACAAAAAAAAAACAATAAATGGTCAATAAAAAAATAATACATTGAATGTATATTTTTCAGTATTGAAAAAAATAGAAATACGGCACATGATGTTGTTACGAAATTCATCGAAATTCGCCGATCAAAGACCGTTTCAATGGTACAACTGACGAATTTCGACTCGTACCCCTAATAATATAAAAATATATGTATATAATAATGTATATATACTTTAGAGTTCGTCGAAGCGTCGCCTGTATTCGAACACGGCCCCGTTCGACACGCACCCTACACCACACAGTGCACGAAAGAGGATTAGGGTTGCCGATTTTTATATCCAAAATCCGAGAAATATGGACGATCGGATGATGATTGATCTGATCATTGAAAGACAAGACCGTTTAAGTTCTCATAAAAGTTTGTATGTGTGTGTGTTTTTTTTTTAATCATGATAGGTAAATGCGATCACAAAAGTGGTCAGCGAGGGCGCAGTTTGCTCAGTCTTTATCTCGTTGCCCTCCGGATGGTCATTGCGATTTTCTTTGTGAAGAGTCGATGAGTAAAAAGGCTGGCACATAAACTTGCATATTATTGGTCTGAGAGCCTCCTCCGCTGGCATGGGCAGATTGGCTCTTATGGTACAATGTCCCTTATCGATACGAGGTTGGCTCTTGGATAAGGTATATAGCCTAAACCCCCAATATTTGATGAAGAGACCTTGTCCTGCAGTAGGCACAAAACGGATCGACAATGAAGTAAAATAAACTTTGTGAATATTTAAATTTTCCTTTGTCTAATTTGTTTAATGATCATAATGAATTTCGCTTAACTTAAACTTGTGTATTTAATAAAATATAACTGTTGAAATTATATTCATGATTATACTAATTTTTGATTGAAAATCAAAAATTTTTATTCGAAAACTATCGATAATCCACAAATATTGTCATTGATAATGATTACTTAAGATCAATCTAAGTTTCTATTGAAGAATATTACAATTTATTATAGTACCCGCTCTTACTAACACTCATTTTTACTCACATTCATTATGAAGGCTCACTTTCAGTCACTCACTCACTCACTCTCAATCATATTCACTCTCAGTCACACTCACTCTCAATCATACTCACTCTCAGTCACTCACTCTCAGTCATACTTACTCTCAGCCATACCCACTTTTACTAACACTCATTTTTACTCACAATCACTATGGAGGTTCACCCTTATCACTCATATCAAACTGACTTTCCCAATTCCGAAAAGGGGCTCCAATACCGAAACCGTCCCGTCAAAACTGAGATATTGGCAGCCCTGAGCACGGTTGGCAGGGGTGGGTCGCCATGGGGGCCACGGGGGGCGTAGGTGTCGGTCTGGCGGGGCTCCCGAGCCGCATTAGCGCCCCCATAATCGCGAACAATGGCGCTCGCCGGCTTTTTTCGGGTCGGCGCGCCGTCATTAATATCGGCGGGGCGAAATAAAAAAGTAAAAAATATATACGGGAGTGAAAAAAAAAAACGGAAAAATTCTGACCCCTACCCTCCCTTTTCGGCGGTCTTCAGAGGCTTTCAAATTGGGGCACGCAAATTAATATTAGTTTTATTTGTTGGGGTGTTTTGTGTTAAACTTTGATTTTTATACTGCAGTGGTATTAATTGATTTTCATATTTAAATTGATAACAAAGGATACTTAAATCAGTATTTGCATGTTTTTATTAATTTTTAAAGAAAATTATATTTTTTTAGTATCAATAAAACTAGTTACAAAAATCGGAATATTTTGATTGTAAAATTAAATTCATATTGATTTTACAATAATTTTAAGCTTTTTAATGATATCCAAAAAAGGTTTTTTGTCGAATTTATAAATTAACCATCTTCATCAAATAATATCAGAAAGCTTAAATTCTTTGTTAAAAAATTATCAGAGATTCGTCTTTATTTCCTACACTTTGATTGTAAACTAATTTCTGAACATTATTAACCATTCTTAAATATTATAGTTCGAAACTATCAATGACATAAAATCATTATCATCTACAATTAATAGTGATGGCCTATTGACCATACTTTTTCCATAATATCGAAAATCAGCAAGAATTAGAGAAAAAAAAATCGGAAAGAATGTTTCGAAATGTCAACAACTTTTGTTTGACGACTATAAATTCACTGATAGTGGTTAATAACCTTCTGAAGCAAATATATATTCGCTAGCCAAATTGGTGGAAGTATATTGTTATCGTATACAAAACATATTTTAATTGAACGTAATAAATATAAGATTTCGATACGAAACGGGCTCACGGATAAGGTCCCATTCAACATTTGACGAAGAGACCTCGTCCTTCACTGAATCAAAGACGACGAAATACAAAATTAAAAAAAATATGAATACTTTTACCCGAAAAATCAAAATCCACACATCATTCCCGAAATCATCGACAAAACCGAAACCGAAAAAAAAAATGAACCGCAAACCGTCGTTTTGGCAGTAAGTAGGCGCTGGGGACACGATAGTAAACACAGCCCCGCACCATCCTATATTATACGGCAAAAACGAAACGGGGGAGTAATGACAAAGGGGGCGCCGGGCACTTTTCGGCCGACGGAAATTAGTGGCCGGAGCGGGAGCGGGACTGGAACTGGGACGGGACGGGACGGGACGGAGGGGGGCGGGGGGGGGGCGCTGTGGGAATTAGTGATAGCGCGCACCGGCTGCCAGCTTGATGCCACCGGGCCGGGCTTCCTGCCGCCGAGCACACAGCCTCTCTGCAAACAGCCCTCTGCACGCCCGCCGTGCTCAGGGCTGCCGTGGCCCACAATTTTATTTTTTGATAATCTCATACTTTTTGTTTTCAAATAGCGGAAGTGCCCGGCGTTGCTCGGGACTCGGCTTTTAAATCAAATTATTTTTTGTATGGTGATCGGTCGGACGATATATGGGGGGAAAAATTTTTTTGGGGGCCGTCCCGTTTTGGGTCCTGGGAAATATGGTCACCCTGTTTTAATGATACGAAAACCTTCTCGACGAAAAAATATTTGTTTTATTTATATAGGTGGGGGAACATTTTTTTACGGATCGTCCCGTTTTGGGTTCCGGGAAATATGGTCACCCTGTTTTAATGACGCTAAAAATCTTTTCGACAAAAAAATACATATACATGCGAATTTTCATGGCGGTCGGTCGAACGGTGTTGGAAGGAAACGGCAATAAACGAATATATTATATATGTTAGGCCGTTTCTAGCTCAGGCCGATTGTAGCGTCAAAAACTGCTAGTATGCAATATTATGCTTTATGACGTAGAACTTAACGCTCATATTTAAATCCGACAGTGAAAAAACGTCGGAAACATATTTTGATTAATTATAAGAAAAAATATCGGAAATAACGCATGTCAATAATACGGTTTTGACATTTGGAGAACAGTCAAAGGTCCACGAACATATGCGCATGTGCCCTAGAGTGCGAAATCCAGAAACCAAAACGTCATAAGTGCATAGTATTATATTCATGAGCCTTAAATCATTGTACATAAAGCTCAATATAGCAGATATAGGTGCTAGAAACGGCCTGGTGCTAGAATCGGACTATAACAATCACAGTAGTTCTGATTCGGTGCTATGTTCATCAAATTAAGATTTTGTACAAATACATATTTTTAATATAATTTCTTTGACTATATGTTGTTTAATCTGTTAAATTTTTGATAAAACTTATATTTGCATATTTTGTTCGATTTCTGACCCTGCGATTTTTTCATTAATTAAAACAGAATATTTTATTTTAAAAAGCATTTGAACTATTTATTTATGAGCAAACCATCTTTGAATAAGACATCATATATACTTACGAGGAATACAAATTATCGTATACATGAACTTTTTTTTCCCCGAAAATAAGCCCCAGCACGATTTCTCGGTGAAAAATTAATATAATAATTTATATTTCAAATTAAACGATCGATCTTAAAAAAAGTGAAACTTTTCAATCAAGCAAATTGACATCTGACTTTGAAGTACCATCCAAAATTCACAATCACAAACACAATGACCAAATCGAAACGACACCGAATGACAGGATGCATTTTTTTCACACAATCTTTGCAGCGTGAATCCGCGTCGTTAAATAGCGAACAATTGAATACATCAGCGGTAAAAATCTAAATTTTGACTCAAACAGTAAAAAATAAAAGAAAAATAAACCCGAACAAAACGACAGCCCTAACACAAAATACGGTTTCGCTTGGCGATGGCAAGCGCGACTGGTTGCCAACGCTTTGGGCCCCTATCCTATCTATCGCAGACGTTCAAAACGATTTTTCATATATTTCCAAAAAATATTTAATTTGTACAAAAGCACAAATTCACAGTTTTCCGTTTAACCAATCAAAATCGATTTCACGAGAATATTTGTTCGGTTATACCGCACGTGCCGAAACGAGATAAAAAAAAGCTCTCGTCCTTGCCGAGAGGCAGCCCTCCCCTGGTAACGGGCCCCTTTATCGTGTTTTTTTGGAATCTGATAAAATATGGATGCGGCTCGCAGGCCGCGAATTGAGTACCCCACATCGTTTCTCGGGACGAACACGTGGCGCATCGCGTAGCCGTGTGGCGCTTATGGCGGGGATGTTCAATTTATTATTTATTAAATATTTAAAATTTTGTTGTGGGAGTTAAGTGGTATGTGGCGAGGTCGGTAGATGGTTGGGATAGCATTTCGTTTATATTGAAATGTTTGATGATGTATGGTTTAAGCGTTTAGTATTGTTTTTGATGTATTTGATTGATAATCGAAGTCGAGCGGATTGCGAAGTGAACAGTAAACTACATAATATGATTATATTACGTTCAATGAAAGTATTATATCTGATGATGGATGAACTCATCTGCTCAAGTATATGTTTTTTTTGTGGTTGATAATCGATGTAAAGCGATGTGGTGGATAGTTTAAATATTTAAATTTGTTTGCACTAATATTTTGTAATATTTGATTATTAATTGAAGTTAAAAAGTCATTTTGTTAAATTTAATGTGTTTTTGAAAATATCAAAAATAAATTTTACCAAATATGTATGCTATAAAAAAATATACTAAAAAGAAATAAATAAAATACAAATAATAAAAAGAATCAAACGATCATAGATCAATAATCATAACTGTTATATAATATTTATATTTGATGATAAAATAAAAATCAGTAGTTGCAATCATATGCAAACTCAAGTATAACGGTTGCATAAAATTGATTTTGAAAAATATAATAATAATAATATTTAAAAATAAAAGTGTGAAATTTGATTGTCCCTCCGCAGTGGCGGTCTTATGCGGGACAAGAGAGGTTCGCCTCGAGTGAGACTAGCGCTGCGGGATATTCCCGGAACACGCTCCTCGTACACCTATATAATCAAGCGTATACATATATAAAGGACGACGGAACCAAAACTCTTCATTTCAAAAAAAAAAAAATTCAACTCGAACACTATAATATTGACCTTCGAACGCATAATTTTTAAAATTTTCAAAAAAGCACTCATTAAATATGATCCATCTTCCCATTGCAATAAAATTTCATATATTTAACATTTTTTCAAAAAAATTCCATGATTTATGAAATTGGACTTGTCTAAAGTATAATTTTTTTTCGATCTCTAAAATCACACCTATCGCTCGACACACAATCGCTCGACTCCAAAAATCATCACTCCTGAAAAAACTAAGATCCTTAACAATTCCAAAAATAAAAAAGGTACTATTTAAACGGTCAGAATTTAAATACGATTTTAGTCAGAGTTTTGATTGTGTTTCGGTCAGAATTTTAATCAAAAACGGTCAGAATAAATATTGAATGGTCAGAATAATTTTAAGAACCCTAACCTAACTTAACCTTTAACCGTTTCGTTATTAAATTCTGACCATTTATTATTTTATTCTGACAATTCATCATTTCATTCTGACAATTCAACGTTTTATTCTGACTGTTTTTGATTAAAATTCTGACCATTTAATTTTTTGCCAAAAAAAATCAACATTTGATTCTGCACCACAAAAATTCATACATACACACATCTCCATAGCGCATGTACGTACCCCAGGAACGTGCTTAGTACCTGGCAACCTAACCTAACCTAACTTATTCTGACCATTTCGTTATTAAATTCTGACCATTTATTATGAAATTCTGACCATTTATTATATTATTCCGACAATTCATCATTTTATTCTGAAAATTCAACGTTTTATTCTGACCGTTTCATTATTGAATTCTGACCATTTATTATCAAATTCTGACCATTCATCATTTAATTCTGAACTTTTATTATAAAATTCTGACCATTTATTATTTTATTCTGACAATTCATTGTTTTATTCTGACCGTTTTTGACAAAAATTCTGACCATTTAATTTTTTGCCAATAATAAATATCAACATTTGATTCTGCACCACAAAAATCCATACATACACACATCTCCATAGTGCATGTACGTGCCCCAGGAACGTGCCTAGCACCTGGTCCGTAGCGGGAACGAAACGCCGCCCCTGTCCCCTCCCCCGCCGCCCCTCGCCCACGTTTTACACAACCTGCCCCCCGCACTCCTCCCCCCGCTCGCCTGCGTTTTCACAGCGTCAGGGTCCGAGGTCGTAAAACACGCTTCTGTGGCCCTCGACGCTAACTGCCTCACGCCGGGTGCGCTCTTTGTGCCGCTAATTAGCCGCGCTCGTTTTTTTCCAAAAAATAAAGAAAAAAAAACGTCGATTCAAAACATTTTCCTATGAATGATACTGTGAAAGTGTATCCCAGATTGGGATGATAGTTTGAAACAATTTGATATATTTTGGAGTCATTTTATTTTTAGGATATTGCTAGTATCCTAATTTGGTTTAGGATTTGCATTCACAATGTGTATATCTCGTTACTATCCGTTTTGATAAATTATTGGTTATTTTTTTGTATAAAATTGGTTTGTGAACTATGGATATTTTCTCTGTGTAAATTTTGTCCCGTGGACATTTCATCGTGTCGCCGTTAGGATATGAACGGTCAACCGGACCAAAATCAATTAGGTAGGTATTGGAAAATCAAACATTTATTCGTTTAGTATAATAAAATCATTGTGTTTTATCAAAAGGAAGCCCGTCATCCCAGCCAATTATATCCCAACGGCATACGCAAATAAGGCAAAATAATTTTAGTAACTAAGATTTTTCTTTATAAAAACATATTCGAAAATAAAATCAACAGGAACATTTGTGATTCGGAGAAAATTTACGATATAAAAATGTGATTCAAAATATCTATCTATGTTTTGAACTTTTCCATTGCTTCAGGACGTCACTGATTTCAGCCTGTTACATACACCCCATTCTATGTCAGCTTCCTAAGCCGGTTTATTGTTAGTTAGGTACCAACAAAACTAGGCTAAATTACAGGCACCACATTTACATTTACAGCGAACTTTACATTTAATTTTTATCTAATTGTAAGCCATCGCGTATGTATAATAATAATAAGA
>JAOXNN020000029.1:3494486-3511539 GCA_028571205.2 Hydropsyche betteni | reverse complement strand
ATTAAAATACGAGCCATAATAAACCCGCCACATATATAAAATAAACGATACAATTTTTATGAAAACATTCCAGGAATTAAATTGCCACAATATTACATAACACAGGTGTTGACAATTGGCGATTGCTGCCAAGGCAATTACACATCGACGAGATTCGATTAATGAGCTGGTACTACACCTGTTACCTCGATCTCGAGAAATTTTCCGATTCTGCAAATTTCCACACACTTCAGCCGCGGTAACGACGACAATTCAATTATTCCGTGACCGGAAAATTCTCAACGCGTTTTCGGAAAATTGGAAAATTTCGAAAAATATCTACATAATCTAACGACGCGATATCTAATTGAAAAAATAAACGAGATTGCATCGAAACCGTTTACATTTACTTTTTGATCCACCCTCGAACAATTATGAGACCATTAATGAAATTTAAAATTGAATAATTGAATAAAAAAAATTGATTACGTTTTTAAAAATATTCGACGAAAAATTTAAATAAATATTCTCACTAATATTAATTGAAAATTTCATAAATCCAATTTATTCTTAAGGAGAAATAATTTTTTCAGGGTAATTCGTTTTGTTTGATGTTGGAAACTGTAATTTTTTTAATTAAAATAATAAATTTAATAGAATATATTAATAATTTACGAAAAATGGATATTTTTAGTAATGATTATTTTATATAGGTGCTCGTTAAATTTAATATTATGATCGGTATTCATAATTGTTAATTTTGTGAATGAGATACAAATTACAATTTCAGGAGAAGAGTTGGTGTACAGAGATCAATGGGGTGGTATAAGCCTATTACACGTTAATGGATCTAGCAAAACGTTAATGCCGAACACAACATTCGTAAGTTAAATTTTATTATTATACTTATAACAAGTATTTATTTTGTATTGATTGCTACTTTTATTTGTAAATTTGAATATTTTACCTTAAATAGAAACGAATTTAATACTAATAATATAATGCTTAGACTTGTATGTTTCAATTAATTTCTTGTTGTTATTTGGAAAATAATAAATTTGAAATGAAAACTTTCTATCTTGATCCCAATTTGAATAGCATATAAAAAAACCACTTACTTCAAATCTAATAAACGAATATCAAATAGCGAAAAATTCTTACAATTAATGATATTTGATGTATAAATATTACCAAATAATTTATTTGCATTCAAATATTCTAAGATTGGATACCAAATATTTTAGATGCAGATATTATTATTCTATTATTCGATATTCGAATATTCGGCACTTTTCTTTTACAATTAGAGTAGTGAAACGTGGTCGGCACACTCACACATATTGAAATCGCTTGTTGTCAAATCATGATTTTATATCTAATGTGTAAATTATTTACAAATTCTATTTAGTTTACTTCCATTTTAATTTTGAAAAACTGAACGTAGAAGATTAGACGAATGTCTCATTTTTCACATCGAAACACAAAACGTATTTGATTGATGCCACATTTCTCAGTCAATAATTCTAAATGTATTTATTACTAAATGCATGAGTGAGTTAGTTGGATAAAAAAGGTTTTTTCCATAAAATTTGCTAAACGAATCTTCTTCATCCCAGCTTTCGAATCAAGGATAAGTATAATATTAAGTGCTAGTTTTAATTCAAACTCATATACTTTTAAATCATCATTAGTATCGTAAAATATTATAGAATTTAATATAATGTAGATGCGCATTACAATTTCACTATAAATTAAAGATTGCCAGCTTGCGATTTGTATGTTTATGAACAGGCCACTTTTGTGCCAATCTAATGGCATTAGTCAATTAGTTTTTCCTAAGCAAGACAGGTTAATGTACGCGCACCGTAACTGTAAGTCGAAATACAGAGTATTCGATATTCGAATAGTTGAGAGCTGATATTCGAATATTTGTGATCCAATATTCGAATACTTTAACTCCTAAGAAATTCCTAAAGGAAAGCTAAAAAATCACGTAAAATGAAAAATGACGGTACGCTCTGCAATCCAGCCGACAGTTGTGTTGTAGGGGCATTTTGTTTTCAATGTGTTTTGAAATGAAAAATAATTAAATTAATTAATTTAACAAAAATGAAACAATTTTAATGCGATCGGTACACCAGTGTATGCAGAACGCGTGTTCACAACGGGAACCGGGAACGGGAATCAGGAACCGGTGTGTGCAGAACGCGTCGCAACGTGAAGACAACGTCAACAACGGGACAACGGGTGCTATTTTAAGATGAAAAAAATCCAGTATTTAGAGTTGAAGATCTGTCTTTTGTTGACGACAGATCTTCTTATATATGCGAAAACGGCGGGATGAACACTAGATACGACAAAAACGGGACAGTCCCGGTGAAAACGGGACGTATGGTCAGCTCAGATTTAGCGAGACTAACGAATAGCGATCGCAGGTGATACGAAGTTCACCGAGTCAGCTAGTATTTAAAAAAAAATCACCGCACAAGTCACAACACGAAATCGAATTATTCATCCAGTGACGTATAAGGTCCAAAAATAAATAAAAGAAATGATTTTCTGAAGACCTGTTGCGATCGCCACCTTAATGTAGAACCCTTTCTATCTCACAGTTTACTTTTGCCGCCTACGAGCGGATTACGTGGAAATCCCCAGCCGCTTTGTTCAATATACGGCCTCAGGGCGTATAATACGACAATATTGAATTAATAAAATGTCATATGTGTAACAGCCTGTATTTTTTTGACATTTATAGCGCCAAATAAATCCAGCGCGCTTCGAGCTGTCGCCGGATAGGAGGTTCATACTTTTGGCGTTGAACGTTCAGAAGTTGTTCAGGCATTCGTATCTGGCACAGTACAGTGTTTACGACATACTTACCACGTGAGTGAACAATCAACCTATCTTTTATATTGCACTTCTTAGGATAAGCGAATTTGTGCAAGCGAAACGCCGCTTTTATCATTATCATATGCATTTTATACACTTTACCGACTGGCTATTGAAACTGCTAGACTTATGCCAAAGATAGCACGTTTTTGTGCAAAATTGCTTTTTTCAGCGCAACCTACTAAAATCGTCATATTTTTTTTTTTATTAATAAATTTTCACAAAACTTTCAGAAATTATTCAATGCAAATGTATTCAAATGTTGATGAAAAGAAACGTACGCCTTTCCAATTAATTTAATCAAGAAATACATACGAAAATTATATAAAAATAATATTTAAAAAAAAAGTTCAAAACCATTGACAGTGGTTAAATCCATTTTATTTTAGGTCTAATAAGTTAAGCTAAACAAACACATGGATCAGATCATTTTACAAAAGCTAATTTAAAAAAAAAATACGTGTGAAAAAAATACGAAGTTTTAAAATGATCGTTATCTCTTGAAAATAAAAAAAGATGAATATATTTCATCATTAATTGATTCTTCATTCATTTCTCTTGCCATCTTTTGTCAAAATTTCGAAGTATATATAAAGGAAACGTAATCATATATTCGCGAGCAAAGTTGAATTTACTCGAGGACGCCACATGCACGTCCGCGGTCGGTAAAGTGTTAAGGGTGAACGTATATTTATTATATTTATAAGTTTCTATTTTACTTTCATTTACAGCTTTGCTTCGTGCGAAATAAATATGGGCAGAAAGAGGTGCATAACAAAAAAAAAATGGGATTGGAAATATAATATTAATGAATTTTATAAACATTCAACTTTAAAATTCATTCATTTTTAACATTACCTAATACAATTTTAACAAAATAAGATCGAATCAATATACGAAGTGGCGATCTGATTAAATATTTGTCGAGGGGTAGTTTCAGTATTCTACTTTTTTAATTTTCTTTATCGATTATAAAACATTCATAAATCAGTTGACGTTATTTAGACTACGTAAGTTAGGAATGATTCTGATATAAATTTGCGAGAGAAAATTTATAATAATTTAAATTAATTAAAAAGAGGACTCGAATACAAATAAGTAAACGTTCTTTTTAAAAAGTTAAATTTTCAATGAAACGAAGAAAACTTAAATAATTAAAAAGAAGTATTTGTAATTAAAAAGAAAAGTATCGTTTTTCTTCCAAACAAACAACTAGAACCGCCCAAGGAATAATAAAAAGCAAAGATTTTTTTTCACGTCGGGAAGAAAAATTAGCCGAAAAAAAAGTACGGAGAAAAGGAAAGGAAGAAAATAAGGGCACAAATTAAAATTGTTCTAATTGGTCTCCTAATTTGCGACTCGTTCGGATATAAAATAAAGAAATATGTATTGCGCGATTTTCATGGCGGCCATATTTTTCAATGGCCATCAGTTTTGAACGATTCGCGGGTTAATTGCCTCCTCAATTTGGTGACGTTTTTCGTAAATTGTTCAAAAACATAGCCTAGATATTAATTTTTGTGATGGGACAATATTACATAAGTTATTTTTTTTACATTAAGATCGATTCGGTCTTAAAATTAATTCTATGAAACCTTCATCAATCTTCGTCTTCCACAAAAAATCACATCCACCGAATCAATCTCTAGTTTCGTTTTATACATATAAATTTGTGTGTATTTACACACACACACAAATAAATATTTGTTTGTTAAATAACCTTTTTTTTAACGACTGAAAAAAAATCAAGTAATTTTTTATTAATTCGGCATTGGGAAAATTTCAATCGGCGTTTTAGACCTTCCTCACACCTTGTACATTTGAATGCTTTTCGGAATAAAAAAGGAGTTTCTTAAATGAAAAAACATGTTTTTGCCGTGCCATATTTTTTTATATAGCTTTATTTTCGTCAAGTCACCGAAACGGGAACGCGCTAAAGAATAAAAAACGAGAAATATATATATATTATATATATATAAAATAAATAATACAAAATGGCAAATGAAAAATCCAAATCGAACGACGCTATTATCGGTCACGTCCGCGACCCTGTTACTGAAAAAAGCTGCCACCATTTTTTTTTAAACATGTGTCTGAATTTTTGCATTTTTCGAAAATTTAATTAAAAACGGTACAATAAACAACGAATCTTTGTCAATTAATATTAGTATGTATGTATACCTATATATTATATTACAGTTTGAGTGTCCACTTCGTTTATGCACGAACAAAATAGTCTGTTTATACACCTTGTAACAGCTCTAGTCCAATTGTTAAGTATACAATTAGATTTTTGGAGAAAAATAAAATATTATCGCATTTTAGGGAGAATTTCCCGTTGACTGCAATGCCCGATGAGGACATGGCACCATATTTATCACTAGCAAGATGGACTCCTCGAGGACATGGTCTGGTCACCGTGCTAGACTATGATATCTATTTTAGACCAGCTCCTCGATCATCCACAGGATACAGAGTCACCAATACGGCAGTGCCTGGAGTAGTCTACAACGGAGTGCCCGATTGGTTATATGAAGGTATTTTACTTAACTAGTCAACAAGTTTTAATCAAACTCATTCGATTCCGTGCAATAAAGGTTTTACACTTCAAATTCAACTATTTACAAATCTAATTCAATCTTCTTAATATGTTTGTTAAATCGACAAGATGAATTTGATTTGAAAATGGTTGAATTTGATCTTTAAAAGTTTTAATTTTGAGTACAAACCTGTTTTCTTTAAAAAATATTTTAATTACAACTTCAAGTTGTCAATATGAATCTGCCGCAGAGCAAAATGAGATATTTAAAATGGAGCGTATAAAAGACCGTTCTGAGAGCGTCCTTGAATTTTTCGGCCTTCACCCAACACGTCCTCGAAACGTACGGAAATAGTAACGGAGACCCAGTCGTTTGTAACAGAACGTCCGAATAAAAAATGCATTGTTTATTTGAATATTTTACGCGCCGCATGTTGACGGTCGCCGATCGGCAGCCAATCAGATCGATGCACCGCTATCGATCTACCAGTGGCCGCGGCTTGGTGGCCGAATCAGTGACTCTCAAACTGTTTTTACTGATAAAATTTGGTACATATTTTTGTCAACAGAAGAAGTGATATCTTCGAATTCGGCACTGTGGATGTCTAAAGATGGACATATGATGTTGTATGCGACGTTCAACGATTCTCTTGTTGAAGAACAAAAGTTTCCGTGGTATGGTGGAGGGGAAGAGGCATACCTTTATCCTGAGATCAGATCGTTGAGGTATCCTAAGCCAGGGACGCCCAATCCTATAGTGACGTTAACTGTTGCTGATTTGGCTGATCCTAAAAATATCAGAACAAGAAACATCAGACCGCCTCCTATCCTCGGTTCTGAAGGGTTTGTATTTTTAAATATTTTTTTGTATACAAGATTTTCTTATTCGCTTAGTACGTGAATATGAATTGTCCCATTACTATATTATTAATACCGAATGTAAGGAAAATATGAGCTTTTTTCAAAGTTTCCTAATCTGATAATAATTGAGCAATTTTCATTTATTCCAAACAGAGAGTACTATTTCACTTCTGCCCAATGGGTGTCATTAACTGAAGTATGCGTCGTTTGGTTGAACAGGCCTCAAAACTTGTCATTGGTCACCATCTGCAAAAGTCCAATGTGGTATTGCCAAGAGGTAAGATATAAATAATTTAAATTTTCGTCGGTTCATTCTTAAAATGTTATTTTACTACGGAAAAAATGTAAAAATAAATATTACACTTTTTCAAAAACCATCGAGCAAAACAAGAAGTTTCCACTCCGAAAAGTATGTTTGACAAATTATGCATACATTCCAAAACACCTTTTCGAAAACCCGCAAATTTTTAAACACGGTCGTGATATGAAAAAAGTTTCGTGCCCGAAAGTATTCCGCCGTTTGAGTTGGTATATTTTCAGCTTTCAAAGGGTCAAAATTTTTTTTTTGATATCTCTCTTTCTGCGAACAAATAAATAAATTCGAACGTATACGCATATTGTGTTGCATAATATATTACACGGTATTGAATGTGTGGACGAAATAACGAAACTCGGTCGCGATATCCTTTTCAGAGGGGAAAACCTTTTGTGATTTTTCAGCAAACCGTGTAAATGGTACACACACCTGAAACGCATGAAATATTTATACAAGAACATACATACGCACTTTTGTGCTTGGTATCATTTATATTTGGGCGATCGTTCTTAATTTAACCCGAAAATTATATAATATCTGTATTCAATTCATGTATGTTATTATATATATGTTGAGTTAGGAATGTATATAGAAAAGTATTTATTACATATGTCTTTGTGAGAATTTCCCTCTCGGAATTTTTGTGTAAAAACATTAATTAAAATATCACACATTAGTGGTCTAATATGTTAAAAGCGTGGTTTATGTGTTTTTAGATTGTGTTTCATATTTTCAGAAATGGAATTTTTGAAAATTTTTGATTTCTTTCGAAATTTGCTATAAAAATATCTCTTTTTTATTTAAAAAAAATAAAAATAGTGTTATGAATCAGCTATGAAATTAATACGGTTATGGTCTGATTTATTTTAATCATTGGTCACAAGTTATATTAAACGGTAAGAATTTATCGATCAGAATTCAAGTGGCCAGAATAAATATTGAATAATGATAATTTATATTAAATGGTTAAATTTCTTTTGACACATAGTCAGATTCCGTTTTTCATACAAATGCTTTATCTGTATTTTGACCATTTTTTTCTATTATAACCGTATGCTATTTTAATACTGATTTTAAACAATGAAATTCAAATCATTAAATTTTAGGCCTTATAATTCTACACATCAATTCCAGGAATTAAATTTTCAAAAAAAAACATAAAATTTAATCACCAAATATTATAGAACGTAAAATTATTTTTAACAGAACAATATTTTCATCTTCATTGAAAAGTGATTCAATTCATTCAAAGAAAGTATCGACAAAATAAAAAAACAATTTCACAATTTTTTTCGTATCTCAATTCGAAAACTTTTTTATTTACCGTTATGAAATGAAAATGGCTCAAGATGAAAAAAAAACTTTTTGAATCGAAGAAAAGACAACCCTTGGCGTTGATTAAGTGGATTAATCCGTAGGCCGGATATTAAATCGAGTGGAAGTGGACTCGTTTTCGATGAGGGTGAAGAAAAACGATTTTCAGCATCCGTTTCATCACCTATCTATTTTCAATCGAGTGCGACCTTCCTTTTTCACGCTCAGCACCTATAATGTTCGACTATTATGTGAAATTGTACGAAACGGAAATATATGTGAGGGACATTTGTAATCTTTCGAGTTCACAAAAAAATTGTATGAAAAGCCTATTTTCGTATTGAAAGTTGATAAATGGATTGTATCGATGTGTTATAAATATCGTTCGAATAATTTAGTGCTGGAATAAAATATTTTCAAATGAAAATGTGACAAATCCGAAATAAATTTTGCGTGATATTTATCAAAAATAACAATGCAAAATACATGCAAATGCAAAATAAATGCAAAAAAATAAATGCAAATAAATAAATGCAAAATAAATGCGTATATATATTAGATTTAAATAAAAAATTCAATATGGATGATTCCCATAGTGAGCATGAACGTGTCATGAACTAAAATTACGCTATCAAAATATAATAGACATAAAAATACATATGTGCTTTTACGTTCTCATTCATTTTACAAAAATATTCATTTAAATTTATAAAAATAATACAGTAAAAAGTTCATTATAGTATTATTTTCGGTACTTCTCAATCTGCCTACAGCAGCAAAAGGGCTCGATAGCCAAGTACTATTAATCGATGAGACTGAATAAAATTTCCCCCAACTTTTCAATTATGATTAATAAAAAAAAGGTAATACACAATACAATAAGGTAATACATGGTTGACTATGTACCAGTAATTGACCATCTGTCAGAAAAACGTAAAAAACAAGGTTTTCAAAAATGGTAAAAATGGCAATCGCACCCTTTCCGAAAAATTACCTTATTTTTTACGTTTTTCTGACATATGGTCAATTATTGGTACTTGGTCAACCACTGGTGTATTACCTTATAATCAGTGATGTAGTGCTAAAAAAAGTAGTGCCGGAACGCTCGATTTTTCTACCCTAAATTGTTTTCAAGATTTTTTTTTGTTTTTAACATTTCGTTTTGTAATATTTTCATATATAATATTTGTTAATCCCGTAAGTAACGTCATATTCATGATGGTCCTTTTCAATTCTCAGTTTTGTCGTGTTTGTCAACTTGTTTTGTATTATAATTTTGGGTGCAAAGTACACAAAATATAAACAATCATTTTTCTGGTATAATTTTTTTTTCTCATATTACAGAGTGCCGGAACATTGTTCCGGCTCCACTACACCACTGCTTATAATATGAAATTCGATCATATAGCAAATATTATTACACCATCATAACTGATGTTTAATTTAAATTTTTCTAGACGCAACGGACGTCTGAATCAAACGGATGGGCCGAAGCTCCTGGTCCACCCCTGTTCTCAGCCGAAGGTGATGCCCACGTGAGCACATTACCCTTAAGAGATGGACCTACAGGTCATTACAGGCACGCAGTCCACGTGCAGGGCAGACTTTTGCCCCTCACTCATGGAAGGTTCGAGGTGTCACGATTGTTAGCTTGGGACCACCACACCGACAATATGTAAGCACAAGGACAAGGACAAGGTTTTCATAGTGGACGTGAGCGAAAATTACATCATCAGCATATTTTTTAAGGAAAACATGTGATTTTTAGCTCACATACGCTATCGCTCATGTTCGCCATGAACCTTCACCCTTAAATTGCACTTATTTTTATATTAAACTAGCGGTAGTACCCGGTGTTGTTCGGGACTTAAATTTTAAATCAAATTGTTTTTTACATGGTGATCGGTCGAACGGTATATGGGGGGAACATTTTATTGCGGACCGTCCCGTTTTAGGTGCTGGAAAATATGATCACCCTATTTTGATGATACGAAAACCGTCTCGACAAAAAAATACATATACGTGCCAATTTTAATGGCGATCGGTCGAAGGGTGTTGGAGTAATACGGCATCAAACAAATATACAAACAAACATCCATTTATATATATGTATATAGATCTATAAGAGATCATCATCATTTTATAACATGTGGCCTATCGATAAAATTCATATTGAATGTTAGTGCTAAATGTCGCTGCCGCTTACGCTCACACTCGTGCCAATATGAAGTTTTTAGAATAGAATGGAATTTTTTAGATGTACTGCCTCATCTCAAAGTCGAGATATAAGATTACGTCCATCTACTGACCGTGCCGTTTAAGGCTTAACTTCAATAATAGGTAACTAAAAAGGCTAAATCATTGAAATTTCGTATACATGTGAAAATATAATATCACTCGATCGATAACGATCAAATTAACAATGGCGACACAGCATGCGACAATAAAATACGCGTGACGGCGAGCTTTTTCTGCCTCGTAAATTTTTAAAGTCGCCATTGTTTGGCGCGAATTTTCAGCGACGAAAACTCATTGAATAAATTTCTCGTCCATTTTTTATTTACTGAGAATTTAGCTCCATAATTTGTGCGTAACGCTTATCGCGTTTATTTTGGCGCGAGTTTCGCAAAGTTCTCCTTTCGCACCCCTCTATATACCACATTTTAATTCTGATACAGTTATTCCTCTGTTTATGCAAACCATTCGTTTGATAAAACTTTCTTTAGTCAAAATATGAAACATTTTCAAATAATTCGATTATTCTTATATATAAATGGGTAAACAAATAATCTTTTTACAGTAATATATATATTTTTCACAATGTTTGTATGAACACATTTTTTTTTTTGTGAAAATTAAGCAACATTTGACATTTTATCAAAATTATTTTTTAAACTAGCGATTCCCCGAATCTCATCTTCTAGAATGAGCTCTTTTATGACTTACAAAGCCGAGCCTTGCATCTGTGGTCTTCAATACCTTTTTTAATTACATTGTGACACTAGCCTCAACAATGCAAGTCTTTCTCAGCTTTTCATAGATATATCATAATACCAACTGCCAACTCGCCAACTGTTGTATTTGACAGATGATGTTAAGATTAAGTTTTTTAATCAAGATAAAAAAGAGGATAACACATCAACAGATGACGTTAAATTTCATAAAAAATGAAAAAAAAAATTTCATGCATAAGTTTTTCACGGAAAATACAATTACACAAACGCTGTGTAACATATGTACAAAATATTTGTCATAAATGTAAAAAATAATGCTTTTTCTATATTTAGAATGAAAATAATTTTTGTTGAACTGTGTAAACCTAGAAGCACTTAAATCGAGTGACTAGTGTACGTATCCTACTTTTCCCGGCAAAGTTTTCACCTTCACCTCCGTGACTTCCGTACGTCAGTCTGTTTGATCATCATAATGAGATTTACTCGGAAATTCCCACAGGACGTACTCAAAATGTCGTCGTTTTTGAAAATGTCTTAAAAATTGAAATCGCGCAAAAATTTGAACCTATCAAATTTTATTTCATGACATTTTCTTGTACACGACAATTGCAATATATTTGTCTCTGGCAATCATTGAAGTTAAGCGGGAATGGATCAGTCAGTAGATGGTTGTATAATTGATCTCAGGTGATTTGAGTTTCACAATCTTTGAGTTTGTCAGTATTTAGCTTCTTTCGCTTATGAAGAAATATGCCCGAATATGCAATGGGTATTTAATTAACTGTAATTTTTTAAGTAATAAGTAATATAAAAAAAAAATTTTCAGCTACTTTTTGGGCATTCCCGAAGGGAAACCAGGTCAACTGCATCTGTATAGGGTTTCGGCAGATCCATCTAGGAATGGTGCTCCTATGAAGCTTCCTCAGTGTTTAACGTGTCCAGCTCCTCCACTTCCAGGGTCTATAATTCATGGTCACTCCGTGCCCCCGCCACCACCTTTACCCCCTTCTAGATCCTCTTGGGAAGATGACTGGGACGAAGAAAAAGACGAAGATTCCACAGAGATACCTTCCACGCCACCCACTAAACGCAAAAAGGAAAAACCACAGGGTAATACATACTTTCATTATTTATTTATTTATTTATATAATATTACAAATTTTCGTTAGCTAACAACACCCGATGCCCTCTTATCGGTTACATGAACTTTTAAGACGTATACACCGTCGATAAATCGTTGTTTGCGTGCTCGCTGCTCTGGCATGGCGGTGCTTAAATATGGATTTTACCAATCCAAAGTGAAAAAAATGTTGGAAATTACTCCTGCTCACAAGGGATTGGCCGGCCTCGCGTCTAGCAGCCCTTATTAACCTTTTAGTGCTGAATTGGGTTGTCGATCGCGTGCTGTTAACCCAGAAAACGGCGTTGACTTGAGTGTGTAACTCACTCGAAAAAAAAATCGCTTCGATTTGTGAAAGGTCACGTTTCGGCAACGACTTGAACTTAAAACCCAGTCGATTCGTTTCGCACGCAACGGCAATTATGCATTGTAAGTTTTACGCGTTAAGATGATTTGGCGTTGTAGTGCTCAACAATAGAAACAAAGCTGGCACGAATTCAATTGTTTCCATTATTTATGAGTTTGTACGGCTTCAGTACCGGAAGGACCTCTACCCTGCTTGTACCACAATGCTTGGTTCAGCCCGGGAGCTTCGCATTATGTTTTGGAATGCCTGGGACCTGGTGTACCGAGGACCACCTTGCACGCAGCTCGACATCCCAATCCTCGTCTGCTGATATATCTTCAAAATAATACTGATCTTCAAGTGAGTTTTTTTTTGGTTAGCTAACCAAATTGAGAAATGTTTTAACTCGATAATATATATATTGTCAGGAGCGTGTCAACGGTATTGCACTCCCTGTGATAAGAACTTTTCCCGTTCAAGTATCAGGTGGACACAGAGCTCAAGTGCAGTTGTTACTTCCACCTGGTTTGAGAGAAGAAGAAATTACGCGATATCCACTTGTTCTTCATGTGTAAATATAATTTTTATTAGATAGTCTATCTAATCGATAAATCATTTTTACAATGGATTGATTTTTCTCTTCAGATACGGAGGTCCTGGAAGTCAGCTAGTTACAGAACGTTGGAGAGTAGACTGGGCTGCATGGTTAGCAGCAGCTAGAGGTTGTGTTGTTGCCAGAGTAGACGGCAGAGGTTCTGCTGGTCAAGGATATCGTCTCCTTCACGAAGTATATCGAAGATTGGGGACAGTGGATGTAGCCGATCAACTTGAGGTTACCGAGTAAGTTCGATAGAAACTATTTGATTTTTTCAACAGTTGCATATATTGTACAATTTTTATTTTCTTCAGATATTTAAGGGATTCTTTACATTTTGTGGATAAGAGACGTGTAGCCGTTTGGGGATGGTCTTATGGAGGTTTTGTTGCGGCATTAGCGTTAGCTAGTCCACTTGGAGTATTTCACTGTGGTATATCAGTTGCTCCCGTTACCAACTGGAAATTATATGGTGAGACATCCAATTTTCACTTTGGTTATGTTTTGTTGCCATATATTTTTCTAATTCCTTTTCTACGAGCATGTAACACAAATTTAAACTCAAGTATTGTATATGTTTGATTCTCAGATTCGGCATACACGGAAAGGTATATGGGTTTACCAAACGCAACTGGAAATTACAGAGGATACGCTGAGGCAGATGTTACAAAACAAGCCGAACAACTAAAAGACAAACTATTTTATTTAGTTCATGGAGCTGCAGACGACAATGTGCATCTACAACAGAGTTTACTTTTAGCAAAAGCATTAGCTATCAAAGGAGCCATATTCAGACAACAGGTATTCTGCATTGCGAATATTATTTTTTCTCACACTATTTTTTCTCCTATTAAACATATCCGTTTTCGATAGGTATACCCTGATGAAGGTCATAGTCTATCCGGTGTCAAAAAGCATCTTTACCGTTCGATGGCAGCATTTTTAGACGACTGCTTCAGGAAACAAGTTCCTCCAGAGTCAAAGGCTGGTCTCAGAAACGGAGGAGGATCGGAATAGATTTTCAAAATGCTATATCTCGTTTATCAAATTCAAAGCACTTTTATCATACATACATAAACATATACAAACGTCCCACATGTAGAAGTGACAGTACAGTAAAACATTCGCACAAACAAAATGAAAAAATATTAAAAAAAAAAACAATTAATGAAATCTTCCACTAAATCAATTTTATAAAATTAATCATCCTCTTGTTTTATATTAGAACATTTTAGACGTGAAATGTAGTTACTTTGTGTTGACTTTTAGCACGCCGAGATCTCAGGACAGAAAAGACTAGAAGTAGATTCAATGCATAATTATTGGTTCATCTTAATAGACGATATTGAATTTGTTGTGGTCTTCGGCTCGTGTGAGGTCAATAATTTTACCTAGTCTCTTTTGGTAGCGTTTAATAATTCTTGTAAATATATTATATTTTTCTATATTTTGACTTGAATGATGATGAGCAATCTAAAAATAAATTTAAAAATGCTCATATCGATCACAACATGTAAATATATCAACGTAGTTGTTAAAAAGTTTGAATTTACAGATATGTTAAATTGTTCATTATTAAAATTTAACACTGAAAAGATATACTTAAACTGTTTTTTTTCATTCTCATTCGAATTGTTTTCTGCATGATTGAATCTCTCATATTTTATATAAGCATGTTGTGAGTAAAATAATTAAAGAAAATGAATTTTTCTAAATCTTCCAATAGATTTAATATTGAAATTTTAAGAGTTTTAACTATATTTAAAAAGACATTGTAAATATTTGACCAGATCTTTATAAGACATTTTCATATTGCATGCTAGTTACGATACAGTTGTATTGGATATTCTACGCTAGTTAAAAATGTATATATTTTCATTGAAGTCCTCGCTTTTCCATTATTCATGTTTGATTGCATGCGAATGAAATCAAAACTGAAAATTTCAAATTTGTGACATGCTGCAGACAACTTTTTCTTTTTGCATTCTTTACTATGTAAGGTGATATACGAATAAAACCCAAGTGCCAAATTAAATTTAAAAAAATTGCATTTTGTAAATGTAACGAAAATCAGTGTCGTACTATGGTGTTTAACGTATAATATTTATTCGGCTTTTGTAATTGTTTCAAGTACAATTTTTAGAAAATATGTATACACCCATGTGTCAGTAACCTTCTTTCTGATAAAGTATAAAAGGATTTTTTTAATATTTATAAGTCGAGTTCAAGATATATGCGATCATCAACCACAATTGTTCTTAAGGAATATTAAAACTATGATAAATCAAGGTGTGTATATATATTTTTTTGTACAATTCTATTTTTAAAGCACTGTGCGATTCTTCTTATATTTGCTGGTTTGAAAACCTTCATGAAACGTGGTTAATTTTTTATTGATACCAATTATAAAAGGCACTTATATTGACCAATCAATCTGAAATATTTCATTGTTACTTCTAATCTTCATACATTCAAAGGTGGAATGATTTAATTAAGTTTACGTATATTAGTAAATTGGAAATGCACTTTACATTACATCGTTAAAATTCTTGTTCTTTTGATAATTTTTATTGTAATTAAGGGTCCAAAGTGAATCGATGTTATGGTTTTGAATTTTGCAAATTCAATTAAATCTGATTTTATGTTGAAAGAGTATTCTAAAATAATCTAATTGTATTTCAAGTACGTGTTTATTGATAAATTTGCAGCATAAACGTTAAACTTGAACTACATGGCTGTGCTTGATACTAAGATGTTGTTTTTGTCAACTAATAATTTTACATCATGTGTGTGACTTCTCGATCTAGATTAAAAATATGTCAGATAGAAATTTCGAAAATAAAAATAAACAAATAAAAGGATGAGACCAAAACATACCTTCATGTGTCTTGCTAATGAAAAGCAGCAATAATATTTTCTTTACTAGGACTTTTCATATTGTCTAGAATAATGTTTCATCAGGATGACATTATGTGTGTACCTTTGTAATATTGTCCAAATATGGCATATTCACATTGTCAAGGACAAAATTCGGAAAAATAAAACAAGTGTCTCGTATCCCGTTTTGATTGGTTTTGACAGCTTTGTATTTTATATAATTACTTTTGTGAGTTTTATAAATTTTCACTTTTCACAAGATGAGGTTTTTGGATAGCCGAAGAATCAAAAGAATGACGAATCATTTTGAATAATTAATTTTATGCAAATTGAGCCCTTATTTTTGAGAATTTCACCTGATTTGACAAGTACAAGTCAATCTTCTATTGAAAAAAAAAACTATTGCGTATTTATAACGTTATATACATTCATAATTAAAAATTCTTTATATATTTATCAAAGAGTACTAATATTTTATGATAATTTTTCAAAGAAATTAGTTGACTCTGTCAAGATTTATTTTTTGAGCTATATGGTAATGGACATGCATTTAAATATTGAATATAATATATTTTGTGGAAACGGTTATCGAATTTCCTAACGTAGATGAGGAAACTGAATATTTTGTGTGCACGATACATTTGAAA
Source organism: Hydropsyche betteni (assembly GCA_028571205.2). Taxonomy (NCBI): domain Eukaryota; kingdom Metazoa; phylum Arthropoda; class Insecta; order Trichoptera; family Hydropsychidae; genus Hydropsyche; species Hydropsyche betteni. Next base: position 3,495,102 of record JAOXNN020000029.1, on the reverse strand, counting down.
TCATAAAATATACTTTGTGGAGAAACCCTTGATCATTCAATAGGTTGTAGCAGAGAATTTGAATCTGATCACCAATAGTAATTTGAGTAGTCTGCTTAGATAACAACGACGAAGAATAGTTGCCGTTGCTGCATGTTTCTTATAATATAGACTCAACATATATACATAATTGGTTTTTAGCGCTGTTAGCTATTTATGAGATTTTCGTATTGATTGTGAGTATTTTTTTCATGTAAATTGTCTGATTTGAAAACTTTTCAGATTCATGATGCATGAATAAAATTATTGATAAAAAATTTGTGATTCTTTCACAATTATAAATAATATTAGCGTTGAAAATATGAAATCGATCTCTCATTAGTGGATGTGATTTCTGAAAAATTTATTAAATAGAGTTTTAAAAAAATTATTATTGATAAGTTAGTGCTGATTAAATGCCTTTCTTTAAACTATGAATGAAATTAATTTGTAGATATACGTATATTATTTTGTTTTTGTAAATAGTTTACTGTATATATATCTAAAATTATCCCATTTCTTAGAGTATTTGAGGATATCTAAACCCTCGTACAGAAATTTTTGAAAAGCAGTGTCGAAGCGAGATGCATTCTGCTCA
>JAOXNN020000029.1:3482721-3494386 GCA_028571205.2 Hydropsyche betteni | reverse complement strand
CGAGTAAGTCATCTCGAGATAAATCTTCAAATATTGGCTGCAACACTGGAGTTGATCTTTTCTAATGTACTATTGTTTTGTTGTTGTCGAAAAACGCATTTTCGAAAAATTAAAAAAAGTATGTTGCAACTACAATTGTCACAGCGCTCGGACGGTAAGTATACGCGGGGCGCGTTTACAAGTTTTTTTATAAGAAATACTTTGAATTTAGTTTTGAAAATTTGGTGACATATTTTTAAGATATTATACTATCATTTTATGAAAGAAAAAAAAATAACTTTTTTTGAAAATTTTACATGTGTTTCCCCCCTTAAGTTGTCATTTTTTATTGTTGCTTTAATACATTTTGTAAAAGCGGTTATTTTTAGTAAATGGTGCAAATGCTTTACCGTAATATTATAAATAATTTGATTTATGAGAAATAGTAGACAAATAATGGATGTATTAGGATGTACTGTGATGAATCAGTAATAAAAAAATTGAACTAAGTTAAATATTACGAAATCTAACGGTTAAAAAAAGAAATAGAAAAAATTAAATGTTGATCGAATAATAAAATCACCGAAAAACTTGAAATTCGTGTTCCTTTTTTTAATTTGTAAATCTATTCCAAATTATTTGCGAACAGAATTCAAAGAAAACTATGGATAATATTTTATTTTTTTCCCGTCACAAATATATAATTTTATTATTGAAAATTACATATTATAATATTACTAAAAACTATTATTATTTGTAAACTTTGCAAAAAGCTGTTTTTCCTCTAAATTTAGGAATTGTCTATAATAGTATTACTGAAAACCGTTTTTTCAAATTCCGGTATTGTTTAGATTACAAGTGCAATATGATAATTCGCGATAAAATTGAACGATCCATGAATTATTTGATTAAGAGGGAAGGTTAAATCTATTAGTAATGATTATATTACATATTGCGAAATGGATAATTGTCAATTTGTGTTAAACTGACTGCAACTCGATGAACGGTATTCATGTAAATGTTAACAATCAACACATACACACAATCATATGATTATTTACATGTATTAATAAATTATTTAAATAATTGAAAGCTAAAATAAGTGGAAAAATCAAGTTGCAGCTTATATAATTATGAATATTAAATTTTCACTACTATTTGGTGGTTTAGAAGGAAATCCCTTTTATTATAATTATAATAATTATTTTTTTGAGAACTATTCATTCAAAATATGTACATGAAATTTTTGCACAATAAAGTTATAGGAAAAAGGATAATAATATTGAAACCATTTGATATTGTTAACATTGTTCGATTCTTATAATTTGAGGGCGTGTGAATATAATTTTATGAAATAGATATGTATTTAACATATGTTCATAGCACATCAATCCATCGAGTATCACTATTTTGAAAATTTAATGAATTGAAACACAATTTGGTTCGAAATGTTAACGGTTTGTGAAAATGGAATATGGCGTGAGTGGTACCACAAACACCTGAAATCGACTTTTATAAATATATAGAAAGATTTCATTAAGGTAATAAACTAATAATAAAAAGGTATTTCGCAGCACAGAAACAAAAATCTGGGTAAATCGAATCGTTTAAACAAACTTGACCTCATTCGAAAAAAATCGTATTAGTACTAGAACATTTTTAGCGGAAATATTGTATAAAATGTGTCTGTTTGATCAGGCCGCAGTCAAGATCAAAAGATACACATATTTTTCGTCGGGGTTGGAAAAAGAAAAAGAAAAAATAAAAAGGCGTCCTTGCACAATAATTACACTGATTGACAGAATCAAGTAAGCAATGGTGGAAATAGACCCGTTCGCGCTTTCAATATAAATCGTGGGTAGCAACATTGATCCACATTCTTTGTATATCTTCGTCGATTCTTGCTCGTTTTCACCTGTGCTTCACAACCACACACACACACACACACACACACACACACACAAAAATTATTTTAAACGATGTCCCTTAAATTTTTTATTGTTGATGAAAATTTGAGAAAACCAAGGGGCTCATTTTTGAGGTTGAATTTCCCTGAATGAAATTTTATAAACTGTCTGCAAACACTTTTTAGATTTATGATATCTTCTCCAACAGCCGAATTGATGGCTTTAGTGGATTTTGTTGTGTTTTGTGTAAACAAATTTTGTGTAAATCTTTGTTTTTTTTTTTCTAGGACGATCCTTGTATTTAATTTTGTTCTTAAATTTTAAATATGTATTGGTGGTGATATTATTGATGGTGATATTTTCAAATGGCTTGTTATTTTCCAGCTCTTCTTCAGATTATGTATTTTCTTTCAATATAGTTTTTAAACTATTTAAATTCTAGTTTATGAACGATAAGCAGATGAGCAGATATTGGCAACGGATATTATAGTCACCATAAATTAATAATAAACACCATAAATTTATATACCAAACCAAACGCCAAAAGCTCAACGTGAATAACGGTTAACAGGCTGTGACTAGAGTGATATACAACACCAACAACACCAATATCTATGATCATTAAGTGGTTGAAAATATTATAGTTGAGATGTAATGTAAGTAAAATGTAATGAGATGTAAGTTCGCGGCTTGTACTTCACTTAAAATTTATGTATTATACGTATTATGTTTATAATGTTCTGACAGTTAATAATAATAATAATTTTTGATTAAATTTTGTGTACTACGAGTTTGAACTAAATTTTAAGAGGTCTAAAAGCGTATTTATTTATTGTAGTTTGTCAACGTCATTCAATTAGTATGATGAATCGGAAATTTCCGTTGTTTGTTATAAACACATTTTTAGAATAATAGTTGAGTGATGCTCATTATCTTAATTCATAGTATCTATAAAGTGAAATTCAACAAATTATTGAATTCTAAATTTGTACAAAAATTTGAACTGTTTAAACTCATTGTCAAAACTAATATATTGCAATCACGGAACGTCAGTCCAATTATATCGTCGCCTTCAAAAAAAAAAATAATTTTTTTTTTTTACTAGTTCAGTTATATTCGAATATAAAACTATGAGACTGCAAATAGTGAAGAATTCGCAGATAGTGTATCTGTGAATAGCCACATGCTATTTTAATTGCAAAAATTACATGTCACACAACTATAAATTATATATTTTGTTAAATTTTTATTTATTTTCGTGCAAAGTATTATAGAATTTTTAATGTATTTCTTATGTATGCTTTTCTTCAAAAATGGAAAGTGAAACAAAGTAAAAAATTAAATACAAAATGCTATTTTACAATTAAGTACATATATGAACCGGCAAAACGGGACATATGGTCAGCCTAGCTTATAGCAGCGCTGTTGTTAAAGTGACATCTGTCAAATTTGTTGTCAATTGTTTAGTAATACGGCAAATATCCACGGATCTCTATGGCAAATCACCGTGGAACAACGTGTGCAAATCATCAAATTTTATCATATAACATTTTGAAATCAAGCGTCTTTATTGAAAGACCCATTATTTATATAAATTTATGGATATGTAAATTTTTCGCAAATGAAACGTTGACAATGAAACATATTTCGCCGAAAACGTTAAATCGAATTCAATTGACAGTAGGAAACAAACCGCCAAGTTTTTTTTTCGATAAACTTTAGAATATACAGCAACGTTTGACTCCAATTGTGTGAGGTCTCATCTGTTGACATGCACCCACTTAACGGCTGCGTCATTTTCGCTCACCGTCACGACCTTGACACACACACACACACTTGAATTTATGAAAAATTGGCAGCTTTACTTCCGGATGCAAAAATGGCCACAGGAACTAAAGATGGAACTAGGAAAAGAAAGGAAAGGTGGTTTTATTGCAATAAGGGTAGGGTTTAATAGTTGGCTTACATAAATGAGACATGAAATTTTAAAAAATTCAGAAACTCATCAATAAAAACTATTTAAAAATAAATCGTTATTGGGCTTGAGAATTTTTTTTTTGATATTTGTCAATCTGTCTACAGTAGCAAAAGTCTGATTCTATTCGATTCATAAGTAGCGATAGTGTGTTCATAGAACACCTTACAGTATGAGGGTTACTTGTATTTAAGGAGAGAGATACATACATGTATGTATATGATACTCGTTCATTGAACGAGTTATTCTTTAACCAAAACCAACAAAATAACCAACCAATCGTGCTAAAATTTTATAGACATCTTTTTAATGATATTACTTTCTATTTGTTTTGAAAAATCAGATGAAAAAATTATTTTTTCGAAGCAAAAAAAAAAAATTGGTTCAAAATCCAAGGTTTTTCTATAAAATATTTTAACCCATAATTTTTCTTAGGTTCATCTACAAAATATAATATTAATAAACACTAAGAACTTTTATTTTTCATTTCAGACCAATACAACAGGAGCTAGAGTACGTCAATCAACAACTCTCGCTGCGACCTTCCCGGAAGACTGGAATCGGCCATTTTGAAATTAGAAAAAAAATTTTAATAGCTAAAAATACAAATTAACCATATTCCAAAAATATTGAACGAGTTAGTCGTTAAAAAAAATAATCAAAATCAAGTGAAATTCACGCGTCTATATGTATCTCCCCCCTAAAAATAATAAACTTCTTTTTCTGATTATGATCGTGTTATGAAAGAATTCGTATATTTTATATTCGCGGCCGATAAGTGACGTTGAACAGATTTTTTTCCCAGAAGTTTACGCGAAATCAGCACACGTTTGTTGACGTGATGCAATCCAATTGTCTAAACACGTTTTCGACAATTCTAAAATTATGTTTCCCGATTATAAATGGGAAAAAAATAACTTTTTTTTCCCCTCCCAAGGTGAATATTCTTGTTTTTCGCTAACGAAAACGATCCAGCTTCAAGTGATTTGATACGTGAAACAATCCAGACGCGTTCACTTTCGAAATATTGAATTTTATTGCTGAATTGCATTAATTTATTTTTGATTTTATGAAAATTAAACATTCGGTGTGTTGTTTTGTTTATTGTTCGTGGAAGAAATGTAATGATGCAAATTCAAATGAACTAATAAAATACATTATGCTTGTTACATACGATATTTCTAAGAATGGAAAATGCCTTCGCCAGTGAATTGATCCAAGTGGGTTAATTCATACGAATTTATCGAAAATTATTATTTTGCGGGTGTAGGGAAACCAAATTTACTATTTTCATTTTCCGGTAATCTGGTATTTTTTTCACTAATTATCAGTGAATTAAATTTTGTAAAAAAAATCGGAAAAACCGAAAAAAAAAAAATAGAAAACCTCTTATACAATATCTTGTTATTACATTTCAAAATAATTCATACGCATGTTTTATTTTTTAGTTTAAAACCATGACTTCCTTTTAATATTTTTTTTTTGGAAGATAACATATATTTTCTGAACTTATTGTTAAACTACAATTACAAAAATATTTTTCAGATCTTAATACAAGTGCGAAAAACATTTCCATATTTCGAAATTTATGTAACTAATCAATTAATTGATGACTTTGTGTCAAACCATCCATTGAAAGTGATTGTTCTCCAAAATTATGTATTTTAGAAAATCTTACGTTGTTATCAATAAAAAAAAACGGAAAAAATTGCTTGCAGCATTACACATTGGCATAAAATAAACTTTAAATTATCCGGCTACGGATCTTCCGGTATGCGGATTATCTTTACCTGAAATAAATTCAATTATTTTTATTAATTTAATCAAAATATTGTATATTTTTCCGACATTTTTATGTGTAAGTTGCTTGTTTTAAATACATTTCAAACAAATTTAAAAAAATTGAATTTAAATGCATTAGAAAAAAATGACGTTATAGGGGGATGCTGCAAACGTTATAGGGGGGTTTACTGTACATTATTGATGCGACATAGAAAACAAACAGAAAGATGTAATAATCTGTTGTACTTTTATTTTTCGTAATTTAATATTCTCGAAACTAATTTGGAAGATGTTTTAATTCAATTTGTTAGATAATATTTCAATGAGATTTTATACTGTTCAAATATTTCATTTATGAATGAAAAAATAGTATTTCCATAAAAAACCATTTTGATTTATTTATTTAACGTGTCGAATAAAGCAAATTCGATAATTGCTGACATTTATTATATTTCATTCATTCTGAAAAATATATTTTACAATAGGTACATGTACATATTGAAAATTTGTATTGTATTTTAGTTTACGAATAATCATTGAATATCCTGTGCATTCATTATATATATTTTATTTTATACGAGCTGATAAAATTATAAAACTTGTATGCATATTTTTATGACAGTTATAGAAACGTACTTATACGAAAAATAAAAAAAATATAAACATAATAAAATTAAATAATCATAATAATTATAAATATAAAAAAATATAAATTACAATTATTTTTTGTACAAAAATTATACGAAATGTAGTGTCATCTATCGATCAAAATTTTAAATGTTACTTCGTCGACGTGTCGAAAGATGTCGATGTAATGTAATTCGATATTCAAAACAAAAAGAATTTAAAATTTATAATTATCCCAGATTATGCGGAAAAATTTATTTCAAAAACAATAATTTTAAGATAACAAAAATAAAAATAAATAAAGAATCGAAATCTTATTTTTATATTGAATATATATGTAAATTTCCATTTCGAAAATTCAAATTTGTCTATAAAAGTGCAGGATTATCAAAATAGTTATATTGTAGCATAACTATGGTCTTAATAGTTTCAACACATTTATAATAAACGATTTTATGAAAAACGTATGCGTTTCACCGCTTGGGAGGTTGGTACGCTTCATGGGTAATGAGCGAAATTCAAGGGCAATAAGCGACTTTTACCAAGATATCTATATTTCTTTAAATAAATAAGTGTAATATAAATTATATATACATACATATTTTCAATATGGTGACATCTATATTATTTTTTTCAAATTACGGTGCTTGCGTGCACATTTACGTTGACAATGAGTACAGAAATCACTCCACCGTATAAACGTGTTTCATAATTGCCAACTTAAAATAAGTTCTTACGTTAGTTGTATGTTTACCGATAAGGAAATAGAATACCTAATAAATAATAGAAATTCTTTGTAAACACTATTTTTCTGTAGTGAGCTTCGGTCATGTTCGCTCGGGTCATGTGCGCTCGGGTCATGTGCGCTCGGGTCATGTGCGCTCGGGTCATGTGCGCTCGGGTCATGTGCACTCGGGCTATGTGCGCTTGGGTCAAGTGTAGGGTTGCCAACCATCCTATATTATATTGGATTGTCCTATATTTTTGGTCTGCGTCCTATACACTATATAACAAATATATTTAAACACTATATTTTCGGCACCAAAACCTAAAAGACAAATTTTTCATTTTATCATACATATTTTCCGGTGAAAAAGATAACTAAGCTTCGCGTTCATTCATCTCTCTCCCCCTCTTGACACCCAATTTCAAAAAATCTAATAAAGAACGTATTTAAAAAAAAAAGTAATGCAGGAAAATTTAAATTTTACCCCTTCTCTCTACGAATTTGTTTTCTGAATATTTATTATTTGCCTTTTTCATAAAACACTATATAATTTGGATGTGTCCTATATTTTCTTGGAAGTGTTCTATAATTTTATGGCTCATTTTGAAAAGTACTACATTTCATTCTAATTATGATCGTATTGCTAAAAAAAGTAACGTAGGAAAATTCAATCCCTACCCTCCCCCCTCCGTCATGAATTTGTCATCTTTTGTTTTTTCCCATAAAATACAAAATTTTTTTGTATGTGTCCTATGTTTTTTATAGTTTAGTTTGAAAAAAGTGTTGGCATGTGTGAGGAACGAAATGGGTATTTTTGAGGCTGGCAACACAACAGGAGCGAGCGACGTGTTTACTTGACGTGGAGCCTCGGCCGGGTCGACTGTGCGGTGAGTGACGTGACGTTTCACATATTCGTTTCTTACACTCGTTTTACTCTAATTCCGGTAAATACCACCACGTTTCTACCATTTTCTATATTAATATAAGTCATTTGAACATTTCGGTCCAGCCAGATTATCGCCGTTTCTTTTATTTGGCTAAATTCGCTCGCGCAATTTTTACCATATTTTCGCTTTCTGCACGTCGACTTGGTGGTGTTCAATTTAATAATTGTTTCATTTTCTATTGACGTATTGTATTCTATGTCTGTTCATATTGTACGATTTCTAATCGCACTTTGACGATTGTGTCAAACTAATCAAACGCGAAAAAGCCTCGATTATAGAAATTCATTTACAACCTCGTTGTTATATTCGTTTGAGGAATTTGACGTAACTAACTTTACATATTGTAAGTCAAGAAAATCGAAATTGAAAATATCTTACTTTTCAATCAATCTTTTATATATATTGAACTAGCAGTAGAACTCGGCGTTACTCAGGACTTAAATTTTAAATCAAATAATTTTTTTAATTTAATTTTTGCGGACCGTCCCGTTTTGGTTTTTGAGAAATATGGTCACCCTATTTTAATGATACAAAACCTTCTCAACAAAAAATACAACATAAATTCTAATTTTCATGGTGATCGGTCGAACCGTGTTGGAGTGAAATGGCATTAAACAAATATATATACAAGCATCCATTTTTATATATTATATATAGAATATAGATTAAACGTTTTACAAATTCGGATCAGTTCTTATTCATATGCTATTTCCTTGAATTAATTAAATTAATTTTTCAAGTTGAAATTTTAATAACTAGAAAACATCATTTAAAACTACTTCAAAAAATTAGTTTAAGTTGCAATAAAATCTTGATAATTGTTTATACGTATTCAAAGTATTCACTGGCCGTGTAATTCGAGTTACTCAAAAATATCATTATATGACTTATTCATCGATTGACTAATGATGAGAATGGTTCCAATCTACTTTCACTTTTGTCAATCTTGACTAATTCTTATATTTTCAACTTCAACCAGTCATCGTTTTCTTTAAACCTTTCAGTTAATATTTAGTTTGTTCATCTTCCATATTAAATGAACGGCCTGTTGCTATTTTGATTTTTTCATTTAGTAAACCGTGTACCTTTTCTATATCTTATAAATACTTCTAATGTATACCTATCTTCCTATATTTCTTCATATACCTTGAATCATTTTAAAATCTAATTTTCTAATTTTCATAATAGAATAATATTTATTCTTCTAAAAGTATTTATTCTGTTTTATATGTCAATTAATATTTTTTACCTTTTCTGAATTCATTTTCACCATAAAAATATAATATATCTTTATCAATAATAATAAAGTTTTATTATTAACAATAAAAAAATCACTATTCGTGTGTGTCGACTTATCTATACTCATACACAGCAATAATGATTAAAATAGATTTAATATATTAAAATTGTTTTCAAAAATGAAACGCAATAAGTTAACCTTTCATATCAATACATTTTCACTTATTGCAAAAAATGAAATAATCAAAACATTCTTGTTTACAAATGTACATATGATAAATGTGCTTGAAACGAAACTGCTTCGCGAAAAACACCTGTACTAATAATCATTGAAATTCATTAGATTGTTTCGAAAAAGTAATGCGCACAATTTTTTCAACATTATTTCTTTTGCAGGATTGCATTTCGGTGTCGCGAAACCAACATCAGACAAGACGCAATGGCTCCCAAACAAAGAATGCGCATCGCCAACGAAATGGCCAGCAAAAACATCACGTTGCGTGGAAACGTTCCCAAATCTACCAAAGTATGTATAATATTAGCTATTCTGTCGTGTTCAATAAAGAAATTGTGACTCTTAACTCCTGAAAATGTAAAATTTTCCAGCAAAAAGACGACCAGTATCCAGTGGGTCCATGGCTTTTGGCGCTCTTCATCTTCGTTGTATGCGGCTCGGCTGTCTTCCAAATAATTCAATCAATCCGACTGGCGTAAACAGATGAAACACTTGGTCAGCATGTCTCGTGTGAGACGGCGCACGCACATACGTTCCCACCTTTATCAATCTTATATAGTCATATTGGCAAATTAACGCCAAATTTTCTAAACGGAACTTATCACATCGTTGGAACTAAACAAACTGATTTCTCAGGTTGCTTTGCAAGTTTTGTATGAATAACCAACTCGTCTTTCGGTGTTGAGTTGTGTAGAGTAAATTTTTCATTTGCAGCATTTTATTTTTGTTTGTGTATTAAAGGAATAGGTTTTTTTCAAAATTTTACGCTCCCTCTGCATACGGTTTGAGCAACATTCCATTTGACGTAATTTTGAACTGTGCGTATTTGCGTGATGCGTGCTGACGTTCGTTCCTCTCATTCCTGTGTGTTTTATATTTTTTAATTTTTGGTGCAAACGTGGGAAAAGTTATCTGGACCCTTATTTATATATAAGAAAAATGAAAAATCTCTGTTACGTTATTTTTTCTTAATATATGTATTGTAAATTTCTGATGATATTCAATGGATATTTTTAATATCTATATTTTGCAATTATTGTGAATAAAAAAATGTAATTACGCCATTCGTGAGTTGTGTGAAGATCATAATTTTTTTTCATCTTGGAATAAAAATGTATTCTTATTATTCTATTGAAGAATCTGAAATTTTGTTCTTATTTTCAATTAAAATGTACATTTGGTGTTTATTAATGATTAAACATACAAATTTGTATGTAAATTATAATAAATTTACATTTTTTTGAAACTTTTTATTATTTTTAGCACTCTAATTGTAATTATTATATGTAAATAAAACAAAGAAAAAATTCAATTCCATGAATAAAATATAATTCCATGAAGGTATACTATAGAAAGAAACGATAAAATCCACATAAAAATATATTACAAATAAATAAGTACAATAATTATATTATTGTTCACAATTAGTAAATAAAAAAATCTACTTTTATTGAATGGACACATTGTTTACTTCGACCCATATATTATGTGAAACTTGATTTTAATTCTTGATTCTTGGCAGCACAAAAAGGAGTGCGACTCTTATTATCCAATTTCATTAAAAGAGCCTTCAGTTTGCCTGGTTCATTATCAAAAAGGCTTAACAGATAAGTAAATAATTCAAAATTGCAATCACAATCCGCTATTAAAAGTATATTTTCATTATCTTCAGTTTCATTAAATAGAACACTGTCGGTGAAAATATCGAGTTCCCCCCACACAAATTCAACATGGCTTTGAATTGGTTTCACTTACCATTTTCTACAGCATAATGCAAGGGAGTATAACCGTGAATGTTTTTTTTAATTAAAATAGCCTTCAATTTTTTCATGCTACAATATTTATTTGACACAAAATCATTCATAATATTTTTTAAGAAAACGAAAAAAAATATTTTCATTAGCAAAATAATGTCGAAGTTGACAATGAAAAGTGCATGCGTTCAGAACATATGTTCAGACCGATGGTTGAAACACAACTGATTCTCAAAAATCTACTTGAAAAACAACATTTCCGAGCAAATGAAATAATATAACGTTTTACGTTCTACATATAAATATAATATTTTCAAATAAATTTCTGCCAGCACCGTTATCTCGGTATTGAGACTAGTTTCAGCATCGGGATTCATGGCACTAGAAAACGCCAGGATCCCGGTTCCTGAAATTGGATTCCCTAATATAATGAAAATAATATAGCAAAAGCATGTACCTATATTAATTTTGGAGGATTTTTCGATACGCAAAT
>JAOXNN020000029.1:3464069-3476146 GCA_028571205.2 Hydropsyche betteni | reverse complement strand
ATCGTTTATTTTATCTCGACGAAAATTTACATCAGCGGAGTACAAAAACAAAACATGGCTATCACTTGGATGCACGTAGTGGTTACTGGCCAGAGTGGTTTGTTGCAGTACCAGGGAGTACGGAGCGTGGCGGAGAAGGCGTTTGCACTATTCTAGGTTGTCTACTTTTGTAGATATGTGGGTGACCACCATTGCCCACTGACTTCCATTACCCGCTGACTCCCATTACCCGCTCTTCCCCTACATGCATTCGAAATTTTTAAATTAACCCATTTCATGCCACGGCTCTCATTTGGGAACATTTTTTTTTTGCTTTTCAATTAGTTGGATTTGGGAAAATTTTTCAAATGGTAATTTATTTAAGTTTGTAACTGATACCGACGCACACAAAAAAATGTGCTCAGTAACACGGAAGGTGAGGTGAGTTACACGGCAACTATTCTTAACGATGGTTAGAGCAGGAATCTTTGTCAATATGAAGTCGTCCCCGTAAGAATAATTATTTGGTCGATTCTTCTTTCGGTCAGTAAGTTTTTCATATATTTGGCATGATGAGTACTGGCTGAATCCCAGGCTAAAAGTTCTCGTGTATAAACGAAGATGCTTGTTTTTGATTCTTGTCCCATAAATACAGCTATCTTGTCCATCGCAATCCTATTTAAGAGATTGCACTTCGAAAAAATAATTTGTTACAGTAATGGACCAGTTGTCGTCGGATGAATTCTCGTGGCCGAATTGTCTGTTGGACGGATTGTAGCTTGGACGAATTGTCCGTTGGACCGATTGTCGCTTGGACGAATTGTCATGGACAAGTTGTCGTTGGATGGATTGTCTTTGGATCAATTGTCGTGCTTCGGGCAGTGTTGTAATGGGGCAGGAGAGCACTGGAATGCCACTCCACCATTTTATTTCGAGGTGGAGTGCCGCTCCAGTATAAAAATTTCACATTTCGAAAAAATGTTCGAAATTTAGCATTAGATCTCAAAATTTCAAAATCAAGTATTTCAAGATTTCTGTATATAACAGAGAAGGTAAAAAAATGGACAAATAGGTACCACACAAATTGACCGAGCAAAGAAGGGAGCGGTCAAGAGTGAAGTACATGCCCTCGTTCATTCATTAAGCTCAAATTTGACATTTATCTTCACAAGATTCGGAAATTGGAAAAAAAAAATTCAAAAACATCGTGTATTTCGGAACGATAGCCGAAATTTCAAACTTGAAAATTGCCAACCCTCATCAGTTTTATTAGCTTTTTTTTCGCAATTTAGTAGAACACATGATATCTTGCACATTTTTTTTGTTATCTTACAATTAGAGATAAATAGCGCTCCACCATTTATTTTAGTACTACACCACTAACTATATATAGCGCAATCAGTAGTCGTAAAATGTTCATCACTCGTCATAAATGAGACCACGAAACTCACCGTTTTAATGCTACGTACGAAATTAAATTGTATAATACAAACGCTCAAATATAATGAATGTATAAGATATAAATCCGCGTAAATTATATAATCAAAATGATAATAGTCACCCTACTTTGAAATTTTTTAGAAATCGTACGCCAACGTCGGTGCGCACCAGTGTCGGTGCGCTAGTGTCATATACACGAACGACATATGAACAAACATATGGAAATTATCAAATACAAACATAACGGCGATTCGAAATAAGTTTTAATACATTTCGCAGCGTCATTCCGTTCACGTGAACGAATACGAAAATAAATTAAAATAACACAAGAGTGGCCGCGAAACGTTCGCTTTGCACCACTCGTCATGCGTGAGACCGCGCAACGTCACCGTTTCGATGCTTCATACAAAATTTAATTATACAACACAAACGCTCTAATATTACGAGCGTATAAGACATAGATTCGTATCACAATAAAAGAAAGATATGGAAATATATAGTGTGCAAAAATAGTTTTTATATTATTCGGCAATAAGGATGTTTATTAAATGCGCTGTTGAAATATAAGTAGCGTCGCAACGGCGACGACGCTACCTCCCCTCTCCCCCGCCTTCCCGCTCGTCGTTTCGTCGTTCTCGTGTCAGTAGCGCGCTGTGTGCCGGCGCGGCGTGCTGCGGGTTTGATTATGGCGTACAACGGTGGCGCCGGCAAGCGGCTCGCGCACCCGCCGCCTCCCAACCACGACCTCGACGTAGACCGGGTGAGCAGCCCCCCGAGCGCGCGCCCCCATCCCCCCGAACGCGAGCACGTGCGCAGCCCCCGCGCTCCGTGTCCACGCTCGGGCCCCCGTTCGCCATTTGCTCGTCGCGCGGACGGGGGCCGTCCAAGTTTCGGGACGAAAATCGATTGTGGCGCGTTTCGAAAGTTGGACCGGTGGACGGCCGACGTGCACTTTAGGTGCTTTTGTCGTTTCGCGGGCGAGTTCGCGTTCGTCCGCCGGTAAATAGTGCTAAGCGACGTCTGTCGCTCTTCGAGAAAAACGGTTCACGTGCGATCGGATGCGAGTAAAACTTACAGTGATCCGACGCGGTACTGTCGTCTTTTGAGAGAATGCGGAGTTGTCGAGGCGAAAAATTGAACTGTCAGAATTTCAATCGTGCTTCGGTCGGAGTAAAATTATAAATGTTCGAAATTCCGACCATTGTCACATAAATTCTAATAGGATAAAAATTCTGAACAAAATCTCGTTTAAATTCTGACCATTTCCATAGTGACCTTGATGTATGGCAAAAAATTGAATGGTCAGAATTTTAATCGTGTTTTGGTCAGAATTTTAATCGAATTTCGGACGAATTGTCCGAATAAAATAATGAATGATCAGAATTTAATAACGAAACGGTCAGAATACGTTAGGTTAGGGTTCTTGATATTATTCTGACAAACCCAGTTAAAATTCTGATCATTAAATATCTATTCTGACCGTTTGATTAAAATTCTGACCAAAACATGATTAAAATTTTGATCATTGTCAAATAAATTCTGATAAATGGCATAAAAATCTGACCACAATCGTATTTAAATTCTGACCATTCAAATAATAGCCATTTATTAATTTATGCAGTAAAAGTACTAATTTTTGTAGTAAATAAAAGAAGCTCAATTTTGTAATTTTGGCGCATAACACTATTTACTGGCGAATCCCTCAAATGTATTATATGCGTGTTCGAATTGTCGTTCTTGACGTGTTTTTTTATGTATTGCACGTTTGAAAATTGGGTTTTTTGTGCGTGGTTTGTATTAGTAAGGTTATGTTTGATAATCGTTTTCTTTCAGATCACGCGTTGGTAGTTCGAACGGCCAATTTTGCTAAATGTGATTGAAAATTGACGATTTAAATAATTTACGCATTTGTAATGCGTTAAGAATCTTGTTTTAGTTATTTGTGATGCATTTTTATTTTTGTGTAAATGCGAATTTGTCGATAAATAATTTACGCACCTAAGTACAGGGTTGTCAAATTGGCAAATCGAGCCTTCGTTTGTTATTGTTGTATCTTGACAATATCCGTACAAGTTTATAAATCTAAAATAGCGCAATTGTATACAATTGGCGACATATGTTTGGTGACGCTAGGTTTTTTACGATTTCTAAATCGATAATATATATTTTTTTAAATTAAATTCTTTATTTTTTAGATACACATTTTTATTTTATATACAGTAGAAAATATGTATCACGAAACCAAACGAACAAAAATATTTTTTTATGTATACGCACATGGTATTGCCTAGTATTATTTCACGTTGAGCACTCTCCATTGATGTAATAAAATTTGAATCGTGTTCATATCGTTTTTTTTCTTCAAAATTCATCGAGATAAAGAATGTCTTTATACATGCATTTTTTTCTTCCACATACAAATTTGCAATATTGCAAAATCGTTCAAACTTTTTGGCGGCACCATAAAAACCGTATCTACACCAGGATGCTGAAAAATAAATATCCGTCGAACAAATAAACCTTTGCCGATATTTCCTAGCACACTTTTCGAAAACAATCTCGATTTCGCGATTCCGCATATAGAACGTTCGAAAACGAAAGTCATTTCGTTGATTGTTCGAAACTGCTTTAGTGTGTATGTATATATATACATTTTTTTTTCACGCTATCTATAAAACGATGCGTCACGATGAGAACACGGCTAAAAAGCGGTACACACTATTTTAGATACACACGTTTTTGTATGCGAACCGTGCATTGTTTGCCGGTGTTTTCTCCGTTTGTGTCGACGATTGGGATTGTTTTGGGTTTTCGAATTTCGAGTTCGCTATCGCGACGTGACCTTTGAACCGAGGCTGATGGACGTGTGCGTTAATCGTTTTGTAATTTGTGAGGTCGTTAAATGTGAGAAAATTACGCGACGTTTGTGTTCGGACGATGTTGATAATAAAAATGTTGTTGCGTAAACGAAATTTGTTTAGTTCGACGCTTCAACAGGTCGTCAATTTATGGCTATTTAATTGTGGAAAGATAGATCGTTTTGAATGTGTAGTTTAAACTCTTGTTAGTACTTGTTGAGCTTTATTTTTACTGGTCGAAAATATAGTGAATATTCGATTTTTTTTTTGAATATAACGATAAATACATGTATTTTTATTAGAATTTGATTGGAAAAATCGATTCTTCAATAATTCGAAAAAATAATATTAATTTTCCTCGAAAAAAAGCTCAAAAGTATATGTGAAATGTGGGGGTCACTTTGGCCCCGAGATGACCATTTGGACAAGTCTGGACTATAGATAATATAAACGAACAAAAAAAATTATATTGAACGGTTTATGTTACTCGTATGCTTGTATTTAGCAATTGAATTAAACGCTTTTGTAGATTCATTCAATTTTCTAGTACATCATTACCTATTCAATCATCTTTGTTATCGAAATACGTTTAAAACTTATTAAAAATCAACGTATCGTCTCCACAGTTTGAAAAAATGACCCACATTATTTTCTAACTAGTTTTAATTTCCAGATTCAACTATCACAAAATTAAAAAGCTAGAAACGAGTTGTCTTACTACAAGATTTAAATCACGTATGTAAATTTCGTCCAGACATATCAATCTTTCATCATAATACGATAAACTGTGGAAAGATTTACGATCGCGCAATAAAACGCACATGTTTTCAAATCGACATCGTTAATTTGCGCTTTGCACTGAGTGCAACAAATCATGATTCCGCCAAAACGATAAACAATTACGAACATGTGTGTTTGTCGCAACCTTTCGCTTTGGACACTTGAAATTTGACGAAAAATTTACATTTAAATGATATTGTATATAGTTGGAAATTTTCTAGGATCGAGAATCAAAACAAGAGTTTTTGAAAGCCCAGAGAAAATTTTGTGTTACTAGGTTTGAGATAACTGAAAAATTTTTTTTTTGACCAAACCTAACTTAACATTTATGGCATTTATGGGTTAGATTGAGTTAGGTTAGGTTAAAAAAACATATTTCAGTTCAGTCTCAGACTTAGTAGTACCAAAAATTTCTTGTAATTTGCGTTTTTGGTAAGACTATTTAAATAGTACGAAATGAATGACGAAAAGTCTCAAGAATGTGTCTGCAATTATAGTGAAACTCACTAAATTGTAAATTATACGAATTTGTCCAAAATTGATTCAATTCGAAATAAATTTTCAGAGTAATTGGAATTTTTTTATTGCGAGTTCGAAATTTTTCTGAATTTCAATCAAATTCAGTTAGATTTTCTCATGAAATATCTCTTTAAACTCAAATATAAAAAAATTCAACGATCACCCGAATAAAATTGATTTCATTGTATTCTAAAAAGATTTCAATCGCAAACCCAAAACCCGTCTCAACAATTTCGAAAATTTCATCCATTCTTCCACCGAAAAGGCTATTTATTATACCGTAATCACTTTTCTTAACAAATTTTATTAATCCTTCTGCCCGTCATATTCATCTGCGTTCGGACGAAAATTTTCCGCATTTTCCGGACCCTCACAATCCACCCTGACCGATGAAGCGTTAAGGCGTCTCTCGGGGCCATTGTGCCCTCGCAGACATCGATCTCTACCTTTTTTTTTTTAAAAAGAAAACCTTAAAAACCGCCGGCGAATATTAAATCGTCGCCCAGTCAGTTTCGGGAAAAGTTGCAAAAGTTCGGGAGCGTCAAACGCGTTCGGATGTGCGTAATAATAAATCGTTTTTCACCTTTTCGCTGCGAGCTTCACCTACTTTTTCCCGTCTCTCAAAATGAGATTTTCCATCGTGATTTATTGCCGATCCTCACATTTTTCGCGCGGTCTATACATCAAAAATTTTCTTATATTAATTTTTTACGATGAATCAACGCGAGGATCTATAGTGGGAGTAAAATCGTTGAAAATTATCGAGTTTTGTTACGGATTTTATTCGAAACTGGATGGATGTGATTCTGTGATGTTGATATATGGAATTTTTTGCAGTAATGATAATGTTTATTATGTTTGTTTCGAATTTTAGTCAAATGTTGAGATTTTTCAGTTATATAAGATGCGGATTAGTATAGGTATTCGCAAAATCTGGTTCGCGGGCCAAATCCGGTCTGCTGCATGTTTTAAAAATTAAATTAAAATTTTTCCACTGTGCAATTGAAGAGCTTCTATCAGATCGTCAATTAGAAGTAATATCGAAAGTGCATTATCAACAAACGAACGCATACGTCATTTCAATTTTCGACATGAAAATGATGTCATCAAATTTCAATTATAATTTTTTTGCAGAGCAATGGTGGATCGTACGGTGAACCAAAAAGGAAGAGACACGACCCACCAGCAAGGCCGAATCACATTTTGCTGTACACGATTGTAAATCCGGCGTATCCGATCACTGTGGTAAGTTTATTTAAATCATTTTTAACATAAAGGTTGTATAGTCGCAGGTTCTTATCCGAGTTGAGCGTCAATTGGCTCGATTAGCAGTTGGATCCAAATTGTATTGGTAACAGAATCTTTGAAGATCTTGTTGTTTTGACGGAGTCGAAGAATCAACTGAAAATCGAAGTCGAGTATTTTATTCGGAAAATCGATTTTCGCCGATGGACTCGATGTTGCGTAAGCGGGGCGTCGATTTTCCCGTGAAAATTCGATTTTCGCAGTGCGACCTTTGCTGGTATAGTTCAGGTGAAAACTCGGCGGTTTGGAAGTGAATTTTCTGCTCGTGACACCAAGTCTTATTATACAACGTTTTGTGAATCTGGGACTAGTTTTGTTGGACGTGAAACGGAATTTGGTCGTTTTTGAAATTGAAGACTTGGAAGCTTTGCGGGTGTTGTCAGAATTTGGGAACGCGATTCCGGGTCTAATATCCTAAAAATTTGATTGTGAATTTTTTAAGTTAGTCTTATCAGAATCTCGATGTTTTTTGTTGATGTCACATTATATTCTACAGGGATTATTATTTTGAATTTTTGTGATATTAATGAAATTTTATAGAGTTTTTAGTCAATTATTCAAGATTAGGTGAAAATATATTTTTATTATGATATTCATTTACTTAGTTCTCAGAAATGGAAAGATTTTATGGAGTTTCAAATAAATGAATTCAACGGTTACCGAAGTTAAGCGATATGTTGTATGGTTAATTGATCGACGAGTAAAACCACAGACTTGAGACGATTCAACAAAAAATCATTTAAATATTGAACCCGTCGAAATAAGTTTTTTTTAAATTCATGATAAGAAAAAAATATAAGTATATTCATTTTAGCTATGTAGTAAACACGAAACAACGTAACATTTTCCCTAGTTTTTTGTCATAATTTATTTTGGTTTTTTATACATCGGTTGGGTCGAAGAAAACATTTTTCCATATTTCCATTTAAAGGAATATTTTATTTTCCCGAGTATTATCGTACAAATATCCAAGCACACACACACACCAAGCTAAGAGATAATAGAAAGGAAAGAAAGTAGCACCGTTTTGAGAACGTCTCATGGGACGAGCCATTTCACATCCTTTTATGGGCCGATCGGATTTTGTATATTTTTTACGTATTTTACCGTTACATAAAAGGAAAACTCGCGCCGAACAATTCGACCGACCCACGGTATTTACAAACAAAAACTCGCCGAGCCCAAAGGGCGAACTCGCGCAAAACGGCAAAGTGAAAATCGCCCTTTTCGATCGGAATCGAACCGGGAAAAAAGACGATAATGCACCGAGAGTGCTCCAAGTGTGCGGAATTCTCGCTTCCGGTTGGTTTGGCGCGCTCTTTCGGCCAAAACAATTTCGCTAATGCGCGTTTTTCCCGCGTAAGCCGCTGCGAGTGGTGGCACTGCTTTTTTCGTTTTCGCGAAAGTTTCGTTCGCCTAATGGGGCGTTCGGCTGTTTTCGCTTATAATTTTGTTCGATGTCACGATTTTTATGTAACTACCAGCTGAACCCGATAGACGTTGTCCTGCCTGTATTATAACAGCTTGATATGATTCTATGAATTGCGCAAGAAAGGCAACTAAATTCAACAAACAACAGATTTTCGACTTATTGTACTGAATTTTTTTCTGCTTTTTTTTGGTTTTAATGATACAAAAAACTTCTCGACAAAAAATACATATACATGCCAATTTTCATAGTCATCGGTCGAACGGTGTTGGAGTGGAACGACGTCAAATATATATGAAATAGTCCGATACTAGCACCTGGACGATTCTAGCGCCTATATCTGCCATATTGAGCTTTATGTACAATGATTTAAGGCTCATGAATATAATACTATGCACTTATAACGATTTAGTTTCTGGATGTCACGTCGGTCAGCGCATGCGCAGTGTTCGTGGACCTTTGACAGTTCTCCAAACGTCAAAATCGTATTATTGACATGCGTTGTTTCTTATGTTTTTTCATTATCGTAAGTAATTTCACATGTGACCATTGATTGTACGAAACGTCAAACGTGCGGACGCAATCTGAACATAGCACGATTTTAGCGCTGCTCAAACCCAGAACGTTACATAAACGCGTATCCACGGATTTAAATATGAGCGTTAAGTCCTAGGAAACAAAGCATAATATTGCATACTAGCAGTTTTTGAGGCAAAAATCGGCTTGAGCTAGAATCGGACTATAACATATATATAAACATCCATTTTTATATATATAATAGATAATAGATGTATTATATGTATTCAAAAAGTTGTTTTTTTGATTAATAAGATGATTTTAATAGATTGGAAAAGAGTTATTCACGTGACAAGACATGAAGAGGTTTAAATTCTAAATGAATGTGAAAAGCTACAGATTTTATTTAAAATGTTATTGACGTTTGATTAAATTTTTGAATAGGTCAATGATGTATGATACTTTAATTTATTAAGATTACATTTTGAAATCAGTATCAAAACCATAAATCGATCGACAATAAAGAAAAAAATCGCCGCAAATGTTATATGAGTGTACGTTATAGGGGAACTTAGTGTATTTTAATTTGAATATTATTAATATCTATCAAAAATGAATTCGTTCAAAGTGTAAAGGTACAATCGTTATATAAAAATTGAATGGATGTTTATAAAATAATACTGGCATTTGTGAAAAAGCTAATCTGTTTTTTGTGTATGAAAAATATTTTACTTCATTGAAATAATGATATCTTCCTTTTATTGATACGATATACAAATGCAAGAAATATCATTTTGGGAGAATAGATAAATCTGATATCTTTCGATCTATCATATTCAGGGATAAAAAAGTACAAGCTTACAAAACAAATTTCGTTCTTCAAAAAATATTAGATTTCATATTCGAAAAAAATTCATACGGTTATTTTCATGCAAATCTGCAATTCTAATAATACCTATCTTATAGAGAAATAAAGTATTCGATTTACAAAATTTATTTATTCAATATAAAATTTTCAGCACACAACACGCATATACGAGAAACTAGCTGAACGAAAAGTTTGACCTATTAACCCGTTGAGCGCAGGGAACGTCAACCCCCTGCCGGCCAAGCTAGCTTAATTAACCCGCGAATTTTGGCGCGTCGCTTGAAATATTCAAAACGGTCGTTGTTATTTCTTATCAGTGTTCGTCGCTCGTTCTCAAACTGTGCCCCCGCAAGGAGCTTATTATATATAGTTGGTAAAGAGTATTTCAATAAGGACGCTCGACTTTAAAATGTGCAGTAAAATTTGATGATTTGCATGCGTTATTCAACAGTGTAACCGTAGATGGTGATTTGCTGTACACTATTGAACAAAGAGAACAAATTTGATAGATTTCATTTTAACAACATGGCTGGTATAACTAGCGTGACCATATTTCCCAGAATCCAAAACGGGATGGTCTACGAAAATTTCCCTTCCCCTATATAAAAAAGTGTTGCACGTTAAAAAATTTTTCCTCAATTATTATCGTTAAGGACATATATAAATGTCTTAGAACCATGTAAAACAACCCAAAAAGACGCAGCCGGCCAAAATATTTTTTCAAATGTTTTACTCAATTAAATTGTATCACCAAAAACAATCAATTAACTTAATTTCTACCAACAGTCTTTTTTCTTTGATTAATTTATAAATATTTCTAAAACAAGCGATTGTAGAATTAAGGCAAAAATAGCGCCGTAGGCGAAATTTTTTTCAAACGTCTTATCAAAATATATCACCATAAAACTATCAATTGACCTATTTTCTTCGGTTCATTTTTTTATATTTTCACTAATTTTTTTAGTATATTCAGAAAACTAACTACAATTAAATATATCAACCGGAATAACGGGACAAATAAACAATTTTACGAAAAAAACCAGACGAACGCAAGACACGACGTAAACGGGACTGTCCCGGTAAAAATGGGACGTATGGTCAGCCTAGTTATAACCTAACAAATTTCGAGCGTCCCTACTGAAAGGCATTTATAATGTTCAATAAAGAGCTGGATCTTTTTGATATATTCAGAAGTATTTTTTGACAGATATTGACAAGAGATACGTTTTAAGGAGTTAAAAATAAATCATTTTTATCAAGCCATAATGTACATGTTGGAATCAATAAATTTATTTGTTTGATCACGGAATGAATTAAAATATGAACAACCAAGGTTCATTAGGAATTTTCATGCAGATCCAACGCGACCTTCGCCATGTTCTCTTTCCATTTGGGCAACAAAGGAAAACTAATTTGTTCAATATGCGACATGCGCTTCCCTCTTTCCTTGCGGATTTTTTTCCGGGAATTCCCGCAACTTCGATATAATAAAACCGCGCATTCTTTTTGCGCTCGTCGAATCCGTTTATTCCCGTCGGATGCCCCCCGGCATCATAACGAAAAGAAAATAACACAGCCCGCTGGAAAATGCCGAGGAGGGGAAAAAAGACCGAGACGGAAATGGAAACCCGGCCGCATCCGGAAAATCCGAACTTTTCATATTTAATCCTCCGTGTGCCGAATTGGGCGTCGGAGATCCCGCGGGAGATGGAAG
This sequence comes from Hydropsyche betteni, assembly GCA_028571205.2. Taxonomy (NCBI): domain Eukaryota; kingdom Metazoa; phylum Arthropoda; class Insecta; order Trichoptera; family Hydropsychidae; genus Hydropsyche; species Hydropsyche betteni. The sequence goes on along the minus strand of JAOXNN020000029.1, from coordinate 3,464,738 downwards.
GATGGAAGACGGAGGCGTGGTAGTTATGGTAGTTTAATTGTGTGAAGGATATATTCCTCTCGGCTTGATTAAGTGAAGTCACTGCACACCGTTGGGTGTTAATGTCCTGGGAGGTCGCATCATTTGTAACTTGTGCTGAAATATTAATGTGGTGCTTATATTATTGTACGATGAAATTTTTATGTGACGGACTGATGTGGGTGTCAGTTAATGCCGGAAGATTGTTGTTTAAATACTAGCGATAGTACCCTGCGTTGTTCGGGATTGGGCGTTTTAATTATTTTTTATATGGTGATCGGTCGAACGATATATGGGGGGGGGAACATTTTTTTGCGGACTGTCCCGTTTTGGGTTCTGGGAAATATGATTACCCTATTTTGATGATGCTAAAAACCTTTTCCACAACAAAATATTTGTTTTATATAGGTGGGGGAACATTTTTTTGCGGACCGTCCCATTTTGGGTTCCGGGAAATAAGGTCACCTTATTTTAATGATGGTAAAAATCTTCTCCACAAAAAAATACATATACATGCCAATTTTCATGGCGATCGGTCGAACCGTATTGAAGTAAAACAAATATATATAAAAAAAAACATCCATTTTTATATATATAAATTGAATTTTTAAAGGAATAATTTGTATGTAGAGTTAATATATCGCATCGGCT
>JAOXNN020000029.1:3453436-3463969 GCA_028571205.2 Hydropsyche betteni | reverse complement strand
ATTTTTTTGCGGACTGTCCCGTTTTGGGTGTTGGGAAATATGGCCACCTTATTTTGATGATACGAAAACCTCGACAACAAGATTTTTTTTGTAAATTGGTGTGGGGGAACATTTTTTTGCGGACTGTCCCGTTTTGGGTGTTGGGAAATATGGCCACCTTATTTTGATGATACGAAAACCTCGACAAAAAGAAATTTTTTGTATATTGGTGTGGGGGAACATTTTTTTGCAGACCGTCCCGTTTTGGGTTCCGGGAAATATGGTCACCCTATTTTGATGATGCTAAAATCCTTCTCCACAAAAAAATACATATACATGCCAATTTTCATGGCGATCGGTCGAACCGTATTGGAGTAATACGGCAACAAACAAGCATTCATTTTTATAAATATATAAGATTTTATGGTAAGTTCTCGACGAACGTGATTAATTCGTTCCGAAGGTTTTCGCGTAAGTCGAACAAACCTTAATTTTTTTTTTAAATATTATGTACGATTGCAAAAGATTGTGCAATTGCATTCTTTCTCCTTATAGGTCCGTTCAAAGCTACGTGCGTAATGTGCATTTTGAAGCAAAAAAATCGTGATATTTTCAAAAGTTCTGAAGCGGGTCCTTTGCAAATGTTATTTTATGATCGTTCTCGAGCATTTCACGAATTTTCTTTTAATAATTGGTATGGGGAAAGTCATACAAACGCCGCAGAGAAACAAAATGAAATCAAATAAATAATGATAATTAATTAATTAAATATATCACGATTTTTTCAAGTATGAATTGACGTAAGTCGAATTCGCGTAACTTGGGATTTTACTGTATATATAAAAATGGATGTTTGTATATTAGATGTCGTTTCACTTCAACACCGTTCGATCGATCTCTATGAATATTGGCATGTATATGTATTTTTTTGTCAAGAAGATTTATGTATAATTAAAACAAAAAAAATCAGTACGAATAGTCGAAGATCTGCCATTTGTTGAATTTATTTGCCTTGGTTGCGTAATTCATAGAATCGTATCGAGCTGTTATAATACAGACTGGCAGGACAACGTCTGCCGGGTTCGGCTTGTATTGTATAAAGTTAGGTATTCTGAATGGGTTTAAAAATATTCAAGTTCAGCGAAGTTTCTACAAATTAATTTAAAATATGATATATTATGTAATTTCAAACAATAATGAGGTTGTTATGAAAATTTTAATTCATGTAAAAAAATTCTGTTTTCAAATATGAATAAACAAACATTTTTTTTACCGAAAATATACTTTATATAGGTACAAGCGTGACATTTTTTTTAAGAATTACCTTGGATTAAATATGTATATCATTAAAACATTTTACGTGGAATATTCAAAAAGTCTTGGAAAATAAACATAAACTTTCAATCTATAAAATAGAAATTACTTATGTGATTTGAATTGAAGCATTTTTTTTCGTTTTTGTTAAACTGTCATAACATATCATTGAAATATCATGTAGTAAAAACGATGTTCATTCGATTGAAATACTTTTAATTGAATCACACTTATCGAATCACTCTGCAATTCATCTCATTTATTGCAAAAAATAAAAACATTTTTCATATGAAAAATTATGTCAGAATTTTCTACAAGGAACTCGAAATTCTCGTATATAAGTTACGGTCAAGATGTGGTATTTTATCCATCAAAAATTCACAGTGCAAATCTCGCTGCTCGGGTAGTAGACACGTAGATCTCGTGCACGTGAAGCACATATTCCACGTGTACGTTTTAAAAGCCCCTTTTACGGATTCGGTGAGATTTTCACGTGGATCCGCCCCTGCTCGTGCTTGAGCAGTAAATAAACGTACGAACGAATCACTTTTACATATGTGCTTCAGTTCGCGCACAAATGCTGGATTTTTTTTTTGATTTATTCGTATTCTTAATATCTAATGACCGTGTTGTAAATAAATGTGAATTTGACTTTTGTAGTGTTTAAATTTGGTTGTAATAAAGTTTTTTTTATAAGAGGCAAGTTGGTGTGCCTTTCTATTGCATGTGTTACGCTTCTTTTGTGTAATTGCTTTTGTGAATGAAGTAAAGAATCTTGCTTTGTCTATGAAATTTAACAGTATCAGGTGGTGTATAGGTGTCTCATTTTACGTCTTTTATCAAATATGACAGTTGGAGTGTCTTACGACATACTTATGGAAGGCATTAAAAATTCTTGGAAATTTTGGCACGTGAACTACAAAAGGTTTTGTCACTATTCTTATAAGGCATGTTAACTGTCATATTTGTCAGAAGACGCTAAATGATGCACTTATACACCGCCAGATGTCAAATTTCATAGACAAAGCAAGATTTTTTACTTCGTTCATGTACGAAGTGATTACACAAATATAGTATAATATTACATATGTACAATACGTAGCGTTTTTAATATAAATTTATACGCTTAAAACGAATGTTTCATTTAAAAAAAAAAATTTTGTATGAATATTTTTTAATATACTCTGTAACGAAAGGGAATCACAATAATGGCGGGAAGGGCAAAAAAAAGACAAAGATTCTTCATATTCGTCTCGTTGCATTGTTACGTTTTTTTTTAACATTTTCGCCGTAATATACAGTGTGGACTTTCGAACGAGTTCTTTCAACCCAGGTTCTTGTGACCTGAGCTGATTTGAATTTTGTTTTGGATACCTTTCTTCTTCGAAGTTTTTTTTTCACCTTGCGAACGACGACCGTCTGTTGTTTTCGGTTTGGAAATCCGCCTTGACAGTCTTCGACATTCTGTTTTCTATTTTTCGGTGCGAAAATTCGCCTCGGTTTACTTTTTATTTTTTCTATATAGTTTTTCTTCCCCGTCGACCCGAGATAATCCCAAAAGTCGCGGCGATGCGATAAAATCTACATTAAATAGATTGGCAATCGTCTTCGTCGGTGATTCTCAACATTTTTTTCTCTATCGACTCGTTAAGGTCGACCCTAGAACAAGTGAAAGTATCTTATAAGGTTTCATAGAGGTGTTTCTCGAAAGAAATACGCACCGCCTAAAATTTCATTACATTTTCTTTTTTTTTTAAATTCATATTGATAAATACAGTAAACTTCTCCTATAACATAATTTTTTTTCAAATGTATTTAAAGTTTTTTTAAATGCGTTTGAAACAAGCAGTTAACACGTAAAAATGGCCAAAAAATGAAAATGTTTCATTTATTGATTTCCTTCAAATCAATAAATTGAAAAACCTTAACCCCCTATAATGTCCCCTCCCTATAACTTGAAACCTATCTTGACTTTATAGGGGTATACTTTACCTCATTAAAACAATTCCAAATTCAAATTTTTTTTTTCGTTTATTTAAATCCCTGCTTGTTGTATGAAATATTTTGATAAGTCTCACCACTTTTCGATTTGCATATTACGCACGAAGGTTTTCGATAGAGCGTATATTGATTTTATTTTCGTATACGCGTTCCTTGCCCGCTGTAAAGTATTACTGTGCTTCGTGCGATGGTGTATTGTTTATTTTTGTTCGGTTTGTTCATATTATTGGAATCGCGATATTAAATTTCTATTTTTCAATAAAACGTTGCGGATTTTATTTGTTTCGTTGAAATGGGCGCGACGATTGGGAAATTTCACGCAACGTGAAAAACTCTAATGCTTGATCCACGCGTTAAATCGCAATTGTGTAAACCAAGTTTCAGACCAGATGTGTATACAATTGAGTGAATCTGTTTTTTTTCGTTATTTTTTTTTTCCAGTGAGACGATGATTGATTCTTCTTTTTGAATGGTGCTCGTAATGTTTGTTCGTGTAATTTATGTATTTGTTATTTATTGAGTTAGTACACTTTGAATTTTTTGAATGCCGAAAATTCCGTTTTGAAAATTTGTTGTTATCGATGATGTTTCTGAAATTAAATCTTTAATTTTTACTCAGTAAGTTCAACGCATTATAATGTATTTCTTTCAATGTTATATATGGCAATTTGAAGTTAAAGAAGAAAATAATCTTCTTATATATAAAAATGAATCGTGGCAGATATTTGATCTGGACAAATTTTTGTATTTATTTTTTTCTTTTGTTCGCTTTAACTAAGGAGTGGTTTATGGAGAAAAATAATAGGGAAATTCCTAAAGAAAAGCTAAAAAATGACGAAAAATAAAAAAATGACGGTACACTCCGCAATCCGCCTGACAGTTGTGTTGTGAAGATTACATACAATCAGGGGCATTTTGTTTTCAATGTGTTTTTGAAATAAAAAAATATTAAATTAATTAATTTAACAACAATGTAACAATTTTAATGCTATCGGTACACCGATGCATGCAGAACGCGTGTTCACAACGGGAATTGGGAACGGGAATCTGGAATCGGGAACTCGAGCAACGCCGGGTACTACCGCTAGTTTTATATATTTGTTATAGGCAAAGCATCAAGCTTGTTAATACGTGCATTCTCTTGCGAATGCATACTTTGTCTAAATCGCTCAGAGAGATTGAACTTCCATCAAAATATATTCAATAAAATATGTATTTCATCATGTGAAGTCATCAAAAAATATCATAAATTTTCATGCAATAATTATAATCATATACTGGTAAAGTTCGGATCTTACCATTGTGGCGTAATAATATACATATTTTTTATTTTTACATCTTGTTAATCTGAAAAAAATAATCGGTTGTTTTATTTGAACCGTGTTATTTCGAAACCGCACAAAACGAGTTCTGACTACGTAAAAAAAAAAATAGCCACAATTTTTTTCATCATCGCGAAACTTCATCACTTCACATTCCGCAACGAGACGACTCTCACGACAAAGGAAATGTCTCAGGGCCGGCGCAATTTCCATTTTGCGACACTTCAGCACTAAGTCCCGACTCTCGGCCGGGACTTCCCGGGATATTAGGCTTAATGACGACTCGCCGAGAACGGACACGATCCGCCGTTTCGCTACCTCCATTGTGCATTGAGAGGGAATAGGGTGTGTGTGTGTGTGCATTGTGCGAGTTTTTCGGGAGGAGAGGTCCTTTTCGGCGGATTCGGCCCTTTTTGCGCCGAGGGTCTTTCTTTCGAATCGAGTCGTTTTGTTTTTGAGTTTTTGTTTTGACGTTTTCGGGGTTGGTTTTCTGTTGTGATATGTGCGTTTTTGTAAATAGTTTTTTTTATTTTTTTTTTGGTATATTTTTTATGGGTCGTAATGTGAAAATGTGTGAGATGCGTTTTTGTGAAAATGAGTTATATAAATTTGTTTATGATTTTAAAATTTTTTGTTATATACTCAATGGAAATTGTTTAACGCGAAAACGCTTAACGTGAAAAATTATATTACGATCCTGACAAAGTATATATTATACTATGATATTTAACATGAAAGCATATTTCGGTACTTTCAGTTTTGTGTTATCGGTTTTTCTCCGTAATTAGATATTTTTTTAAAAATGCTCTTTACATTATAATTTTTTTATTGTATTTAACTGAAATTTTAGTCATATTTGACTTTGTAACATCTTAAATCATAAAAAAATTTAAAAAGTAATTTTAGCTTATAAAAGAATAATTAAAAAAATCTACTCTTTGTTTCTTTTCAAAAGTTTTTCATTGATCGATATTTTTGAAATCGGTATTGTTAAAATTTTCATATAATTTTAAAATAAAGTTAAAGTTCTTCGCATTTATTCGAATTCTATTATATTCAAACAATGTGATTGCAAATAAAAGATTTTTCGACGATATTTTTGTTGAAAATTTAATCGTACTGTTCGAATTTTCTATCGTTGCGGGGGTTTTTCGTTTTTACGGAATTCGCGATTTTGCACGTTCAATTTCCGTTTCATTTTATTTTTCAATTTTCAGTATTCCACACGCGAATTTTCCTTCTGTTGCGCCGGAATAATGTAACTATCGGAAAAACTTTTTAGCGGCATTTCGGCTTTGGTGATCCATCTTGATCAAATTTCCTCGGGTTTTTCCGCTTACGGAAAATTTCACTCGTAATTTGTTGCGAAACGGCGACAACAGTGCTAATTACGCGTCTATTTTTATTTTTCGTCCTAAAATTTGATTTAACGGGTTGCAATTTCGCATGAAAATTTACTCATTAATTAGTGTTTCGATTGAATCATTTGAATATTTGATTAGCAGTTGTTTGTTTACGAAATTTTGTAATGATTTTCGATTCAAGTTTTATTTTTGTTTTTGCTTGAAATTAATTTTGATTCTGATCGAAACAAAGTTTTTCTTGTTATTTCCTTATCAGAGATTGAATACAAAAACACATATATTAACTTAATGTATGTTTTGCTAGCATCCTTACACATAATGTGTACGTTGAACTAAGTTAACCATTAAGCTTACGAATGCTATAAACGGAAAAGTTAAGGCGGCAGACTCACCCTGAAGTTAATTACGTTTCGTTTAAGCGAAAACAAATTGAATTTATAACAGAAAAACTAATTAATCAATTTACACAGAGACGAAAACAAAAAGCCGCATTCCTTTATATATATTTTTTTCGACTAAAAACAAAAATTCAAAGCAGAGTGCAAAAGAATTGTTTACGACCATAAGAACGCCCAGTGTCCGACGAAAAAACGTAGCAACCCAACACCGTAATGAATGCATACACATATTTTCTTCCGCGGGACTTTCGTTTTACGACGGACAAGCCTTTATCCCGGCCGCTCGTAAGAATTTTCCCGCCTCTTTCCATGCTGTTGGCGCTACTGGGGATCCGTATTGTTGGTGGTGGCAGGCGTGGGGCGAGAACTAAGTTTTCCCGCTTTTCTCAGGGGTTTTTCGGGTTACTGTACGTCAGCCCGGGGCGTAAAAATGATCGAAACAATAGTGGGCGGTTTGTTAAAACGAGGGTCGATCGTTGTTTTCGTTATTATCTTTTTTGATTATTTTATTTCGAGGGGTTCTTAAAAATATCGGTGTTTTATGCGAAGTGTTTTTTTGTTAAATCGAAATCGATTATTGAAATACTTTTCGATTTAGTTGCACGAAAAATTTGTATGTGTCGGTTTTTTCGGGATTAATTTTCGCGCGGTTTCGAAATTAATAGAACTTTCGGTCGATATTCAACGGTTAAATCACTTGAGACTACTTCCGAAACTATTGTACGTGACACACGCACTCTGTGAAATGTCTTTTCGCTGTTTTCGACGTTATCGTCGACATTTCTGAACCATTATACGATGGTCCCGAGTTCATGTGCGATAACGTGAACCAACCCTATACGATCACCATTCCTTCTGGCTTAAGAAAAAAACAATTAGAAATTCTTTGGAAAGTTCTTTTTCACTATTTTGATCATATTTGCTATAGGATCTATATAAGAGTTACGATCTGATTCATCAATTGATTGTTACATTTAATCTTCTAACACCAATCGACATGATCAAGACTGATTAGGTTTATTTTATAATAATTTTTTAAAGTTATAATAATAGTGTTGGCCTCGTGCTTATTATCAAAAGGCGTATTGTCATTAATTCATACATTTTTGTAATTTTTAATCAGTATCCCTTTGAAGTCATGTGCATATATATACAAACGCACCCGGAAATCACTCCATATCATATTTTTTAGGATGTTATTGCAAATTTTATTTCCTGTATGTTATCAAAATCATATGTTGCTTTTTTTCACAAAGTCGCTTTCATATCAAATCATAAAAGCTTGTCGCACCCAATGTAAGACAATAGTATTTTACCGTACCTCAACTTATATTTGTACGAGAAGACATTTCAATAAATAAATAATTATAGAGATATATTATTTTTTGTTGAGAACCACACGTATAATTTGCTAATTTTGACGTATTTTCGCCCACGCTCTCGGATTTCCTTGATTTTTATAATGGCTTAAAGATATTGTGAATCATTTATTCATATGAATCGTTTGTCATTGATTGATCACAATACGCAGATTTCGAACCTAATAACAAAAAAAAAATATATGAATAAAATTATATGAAATTTTCCATTTTTGTGTATTCCATACTATTTTGAAATTCCCAAATTGTTCCATTGCAACAGTGAACCTTTTTAAGAAATAAAAATTTAAATTATTCCATTATCTTGTATAACAAAAAGGTTCACGAAACGCGTTCACTACACCGGCATTAACTCGTTCGCATCCCCAGACGACAAAGCAATTAAAACTAGATTATTTCACTAATTCAAACCGCACAGCCGTTCTGAATATTTCATCACAATGACCACGCTCGCGATCGGTCATTTTCGCAGAGATTCCCGCAGACTTTCGCGAAAGTTTGGTCACCTCACGGGCACAGTACGAACTCGTGCACGCCCTTCGGCGATAAAGCATCTGCGAATAGAGTCGATGGGTGTTTTAGGGTCGGCCCTTAACGGGGCTTATCTCAGCCTATTTTTTTTTCCAGCTCACAATCCCCGTACCCGCGGAATATTCGGCGCGGGCCGAACACGCGATTTTTTCGTTTTCGGATGTTTTCGTTGGGAACGTCGCACTTTTGCGTGCGAAAAGCTCAGACGTGCGAAAAATAAAATCTGCATGAAGCTTTTTTTTAGTATAATGCTGTTTTCTTTTTGGTGTTATGGCGAAATGGATGGTTGGGTTTTCAGTTTGATCGTGTGATTTTTTTGGATTAGGTACTTGCTTTTTTGTGTGTTACAATGACTCAATTATGTAATGGTGTTCGTTTAGGATTTTATTCAAAATTTTAGATTTTATAATGGTTTTTTTCTTTATTGTTTACGCATGTACATATGTCGAATATGTATGTTGTGCGTCGTTTATGAAATTGCTATGTTTATGTACAACATAAAGTTTTGTGCGAACTATATACAGTAAAAGGTGAGGTGAAAGGTGATTTTTTATGGTTCTTTTAAAACTAAACGCCTTTATTTTCATTTTTTTTTACATGCCTTCTTTTTGAACTTATGAAATTTTAGTCTTATAGATAATAATAAGACCATAAAACTAAAATAATCAAACATAATTCAACTTAATCGTTAACAATTCCAAGATCATGAATAGGGAAGAAATGTAGAAATGAAGATTGAATCTTGATAAAAATACATAAACGGAGCATTATTCCTCTGTAAATTGTACGCAAACGTAACTATTTCAAAAACAACGCCTAAAATATACATTCGAAAGTTTTTTTTTGTATAAACGATAAAAGAAATTACTGTTTTAAAATCTGAGATTGTGTATACGGTCCTAAACGCATATTATTACATAATTGAGTCATATGAATTTCAACAGGGTCGTAAGATATTATTAATCTAAATATTTACATCGGACGCTCTCAATCGCTTTAAAAACGAATAAAATCGACCAGAGTCTGATCGATTTCGAAAGCTCGTAAAGCAACGCATAAAGGCGACCGCTAATTGCCAATCGTCGTCGAATTTCCGTTGCACAAAGAGACCCAGTATAACTATTAATGACTCGTTTTAGAAACGCCACGTGATACGCCGTTTTCATTGGGCCGGCCTAGACTAGGCCGGACCACTAAACCAGCACCGGCGATAAAAAATAAAATTATGAGTACAAACGTTTTGTAACATATATGAAAACACATTTTAATTCATAATTACATAAACTTTTAAAAGTATTAGATCGTATTACATACATAACCGATTCTCCTTGTTTTTGTTATTTGATTAGTGGTATCTGAGAGATTAAAAACTCTCATTTTCGATTCAAATGTTTAACCCTTTGTGTCCCAGTAGTACCGTGGTGGAACCACCATTTCACCAAGTTTTTGCCAGCATCCCAGCGGTTCCATTGCGACACAAAGGGTTAACGAAATAATAAAAATTTCCAACGATCACTAAATATTTCTGGTAACGCTAAAATCGAAGTGGTATCGAAATGGAGCTGCTAGGATTCTAGGAAAAAAACAATGAAGTAGCGGTTCCGCCACGGTATACTGGGCCTCAAAGGGTTAAATATCATCATCCTTACGAATGACAATCCATGCAGCGTTATCACTGCACCACTGGCTGTCTACATTACGAGTTATAAATAAGCGACGATATTGTACAATATTTACCATATATACCGTCTCACTAGGCCGGCCTAGTTAGGGCACTCACACTACTGTCATATTCACACGCAAACGACGAAAACTACAGCGACGAACCCCATTCGCCGGGGGCGCGATAACAATATGCTAAGTTTCAAACGAAACGAGTTGCTAATTCTAGTCAGCGTTACGCAAATCGACCGGATATCGATACGTAATTGCGCGCGACGCGCCGGAAAAGCGCACGTGCGTGAACGAATTTTAATATCCGGGCCAAGTAATCGGCCGGAAAATCGGGACCTTGCCAGACGAAATGGCGCCGCGGCATAATGCGAATGGAAACTTTCGTACGGACTAATTTTCGCGCGTACGATTCGCGATTTATGCATAGTATGGTCGTGGTCGTATCTGAGAATGAGGCTCCGGTCGCATTAGGCCAGGCGCCCACTGCGATTTGTAGTCGCGAAAATGGAACGCATTGTTTTGGGTTGAAGTGCGCCCATATACTATATGGGCGCACTTTAACTTAAAACAA
>JAOXNN020000029.1:3441650-3451966 GCA_028571205.2 Hydropsyche betteni | reverse complement strand
AAGTGCGCCCATATATACCATATGGGCGCACTTTAACCTAAAACAATGCGTTCCATTTTCGCGACTAAACGGTCGCTGCGACTACAAATCGCAGCGGGCGCCTGGCCTTAGTCCGACTTGCTTAGCAAAAACGATTATTCGACTTGCTTAGTGAAGGCGATAAAGTGAGGTGCGTCGAGTCGCGAGCAATATCGCTCAAACGACGCCGCTTCCATGGTCGTTTCGTTGCTTGTATCGGGTGCGTGTATTTTCTTTCTGATTTACTTACTTGAGCGTTTTTGCGACGCAAGTCGGACTAATGCGTTCGAAGCCTAACGTAAGACTGATTAGGAGTTGATGCTTTCGGCAGTGTTAGATTAATCCATAAGCACGTACTTAGGACATCGAGGGAAATAAGTTATCACGGAAATTCATTTGAGTGATTTTTTTAATGTTAATTATTTGAGGGGCACGGCAGAAAATAGTGCTATGCGAAATTTGTCACTTTTAGAAATATTAAGAAGAACAATTTTCAAAAAATAGTTTACTTGCATTTAAATGCAAATAAAACTAGGAGTAACACGACATAGTACTGTCATCTTTTGAGAGAATGTGGAATTATTTATTAATTTCTGTAGTAAATATTATAAAAGAAACTCAATTTTATAATTTTGGTGCTTAGCATTATTTACTGCCGAGCCCCTTATTTCAGTATGTTTTGTTTTATTTAGAATTTCCGATAAAAAAATTTATGATTTATTATTTTAAATTACTAGTGTTAAAGGGCACTAAAATTAGTATAGGGTTTTAATCCGGCCCTGAGTAAGATATTCGTATAATATTTGTACTTTACAATATTGAAAGATGTGTTTTGTTGTTAGTTTTGCATTGATATCAGACGTATATTAATAGATGTTTTGTATCTTGAGATGTTTTTGATTAAAGTCTATTTTTTAGTATAGATATGCCAAAATTTTTATTTTGACGATCTAACTATTTGTTGTTCGTATTTTTATGTTTCGCGTTAAATTCAATTTGTTGTTGATTGTTTCAAATTCAAACAATATCGTTAAGTGTTGAAATCAATCGTTATTGGCGATCAATCACTTTTTTGTGATCAATCATTTCTCTGCCGATACAACATGCATTTTGAGAATCGAAATAAATTCAGTGGTATGCAAATACATATACGAGAAATTTTATGACAATGATGTATCGCATATATTTTTTTTATATCTTTATACATATTTCGTACGTTCCATATTTCCGAATTCGCTATACGATCACTCAACTGCACGACTCTTCCGAAATTTTTCAAAACGACTTATCTATAATACATTTTCACATACGTATCAAACTCTTAATTTAATTTAAAATATACCACCGAGTTAAGGACGCCTAATGAAGGCCTGCTGCTTCGAAGGCGCAAAGTGAGCCCAACTCGCATTATCCTTTATTTCGCAAAAGGAACCACCGCTTGGCCGTCGGTTTTCCCGCAGAAAAAAAGAACCGAAGTGGTCAAAAAAAAAAAAAATGGCGCTCTTTAGCGCCATTCTTTGTTTGGTGAATGTGAGCCGACGCAAAACGACCATGTATTATGCACGAGTCATGATTACATCTACGAAAAAATAAATAATTTTTTTTAGCGAAAAAAAGAAGTCCCGACATCATCAACGTCAACTGAAATTCGCCGCACAAAAGGACCTTGTCCTGTTTATAAATTTAAATTGAGGATTGAATAAATTGCGCCATTATTGTTTTTTTTTTCTCGTCTACCGGGTTGGTAATTTAGTTTAATGGATGAGTGTATTTATACTGAGAGTTTTCGTTAGCTTGAATTTAAGTTTTCATTATTTATGCAGATTATCCTATTTGAAAAAAAATAAAATTTTACATAATTTCATTGCGTTACCAAGGCAACTAAATTCAACAAACGATAGATCTTAGACTCTTCGTGCCGAATTTTCTAATTTTTTTAATGATACAAAATCCTTCTCGACAAAAAATACATATACATGCCAATTTTCATAGTGATCGATCAAACGATGTTGGAATGAAACGACGTCATATATATGTTACAGTTTGAGTGTCCACTTCGTTTGTGCACGAACAAACTAGTCTGTTAATACACCTTCAAAATGCTCTTGTCCAATTGCTAGTGTTGAACGACAATTTAAGTTTTTTGCACTCAGATAACGCTCTTATAATAAGTATCAATGAGGTGGAAATTGGTACGTCAACTAATGATCGAGAAATACGCGTAGTGTCTACACATCGTGTTTTCGAGAGTTTGTTTTGAACACGTTTTCACAAATCAAGCTAAAATGCTAAACCAAGCATAATACTTATGACTTCTGTTTTTAGTTTAGATGCAATTATTTGTAGGTAAAATTTGACAGTCGACATTTAAACTAAAATCGATGGTTTTGGTATACCCAAACTAATATGGATGTAAACAAACAAAAATGAACACTTGAACTGCGACATATATACAAACATTCATTTTTATATATATATATATATATATATAGATCTCGAGGTGCGACTTTAGTGCCCTTGCGGTCGCTGTATACGTTAAAATCCGACCATAGTCACACGTGAGCATTAATTCGAACTACGGCAACGCACATACACGCCCATTAAACCGCATATCCTCAAAGAGCCGTACACGACCTCGACGCCCTAAACGGGTTAAGACAGCGACGACCAACAACCCTCCGAAACAATTTCATACGAAAAAAAAAAACATAATAAACCTTCGATTTAATGCACCGAAGACGAGCACCCATTGCCTTATCTTAACTGCGGAAGTGTTCCCGAGCAGCGTGCGTCGTCTCATCTTATCTCGAGAACTTCCTTAAACACACTTTAAAACGACAAACATGTCCGCCGTAAATATGGCGTGTGGAAGCTAGCCGGGGGATGAGGATCCATGGGATCTACGACGGGGTCCATGGGGATCTAGAAGGCGAGCCCGCCCCACAAAGGGATCAAATATATGGGACAAGGCGTTGTACGCCCTGCGTTATTATTGAGCGGGGTGTTGCCGTTAAAAGGATTAGGGAGGATATGGCGTTCCAGGTGCCGCTTTTATGGTGTTAATCTGCGAGATTTTGGTAGTTTTCAATAAGGTATCTTTGTAATTTGAGTCTATTTTTGGGTAATGGACTAAGACTGAAGGTGAATAGGCCTTTCTATTATAACAGTCGATTTTTTATCTTTCTGTAATGATTTCATTCAAAAATTCTATATCCATTAACAAATTCATTATAAAAAGTCATTGCATTTGAAGAACAAACGAAGCTTCCAGATTCAGTTTTATCATTTTGATTAGTTTTTTTTATTTATATTTGTAGATAATATTATATTATTGAATTTTCAAAATCAGAAATTCGACTTTTGATTTTATGATTCAAAGTTTCAATAGGGACGCTCGAAATTTTTTAGGTTATAGCAGCTATTTTGTTAAAGTGGCATATGTCAAAATTGTTTGGTAGTGTACAGAAAATCACCATGGAAGATTATAGCGTTGAACAACGTATGAAAATCATCAAATTTTACTGTACATTTTAAAATCGAATGTCCTTATTGATATAACCAATAAATTTGAATATAAAATTATCTGTATTATTCTCATTGGTTTTGATACGATATATGAGCCTTTGTTCTAATGTCTTATGAAATATAGTATCGGACAAAAATAATTTGGTACCATAATTTAAAAGACCCTAAACGTAAACACAAAGCGTCCAGACAATAATCCTACATTGGGGTTGATTTTTCAACCCACGTGTTTTCGTATTTGTACGTCACGCATAACGTACTCCGATGCGTTCACCTCAACCGAGGTATACAAAGATAAACGTGTGTTTTTTCCCCCTGAAAAGTCGAAAATAAAAAATAAAAAAAATACACGTGCGCGTGTGCGTATTGACACTTTTCGTGCTTTATTCCCGGGATTCAGGCTTTATTCCCGCAGGTGTAACAGGTCGTCCCGGACATGTATTTTTAATGCCTCCCACATTTTTCGTCCTCCCCTTGTGCAAGAACCCACTCTGTATGGTTCTTTTTTATTTTATTCGTGCTCATCTGCCAAAAAGGTTTGCTTTTACTGGAATTTCCGGCGTTTCTTCCCTGATGAAAGTCGCCGAATTTCGTCACGTGTTTGTGTGCACGCGCGAAGTTATTTTAATTTGTTATTTCTAATTAACGTCAAAACATTCTTAGTATATTATTTATTTAAAATTTATATTAACTAAAAGGTGGTTATTATTCATATTATGTTTATTTTCAATCTGGATTGTTATTTTTAGAAAATCCCAGGCTTAATTTGATTTTAATATCTTCGAATGTTCAAGTTAAACAATTTGCGACTTGACTGTCATTAGTATAAGATCATTTGGCAAAGAATGCTTTCATCATCTAGTTTTACTTAATACTATGTAATATACACAATTGGCAAATGTGATAAGTACATGAAAAAGTTAGAATAACAAAACTAAAGTTTTTTTTTCAATAAAAAAATCGCGATGATTAATCTACATATATATTTGAAAATAATTTTTGATCAGTGAAAATGATTGCATCGAATTCTGCAGCCGCATTATGAGGTGGAACGTTCAACGTGTCATCGCTGTTATTATTCTCGCACCTATCCACGTCTCTCGTGTTATTACTGAAAATATATTTTCATGCGGTTGTCATGTAAGCAATTAATCAATTTTCAGGAACGGGCTTAAGCCGCGCGTATCCCGGTTCAGAGTTTCCCAAATTGTGTGCTGCGCTTTGGTGCCGAGAAATCGACATAAATTTTCTTTTTATATAATAATATGTAAATTTAAAGATTTACAAAATTAATCATCTATTGTAAGCTAAAGTATCTCTAATCCCATAAAAAATGAACATTCAGAGTTCAATGCAGTGGAAAAAGTTTAGCACGAAAGTGACGAAACCAAAATATTTTTTTGTGTTAATTGTCGTATTATGCATACATAATATTTTGTCAGGACCTCAATATTATTTGTTAACTGATTTTACACGATAAGCGCTTTCATGTTTAACTATTTTCACTGATTTTTTGATGATTAGTCATGTGATCTCGTTTATTTGTCAATCACACTATTTGTCGCTTGTATTTGATAACGCATTACAATGTGTTATTTATCGTTATTTATATATAAAAAATGTTGGGAAGGACTGTTCGTTCATATTAATTTGTAGTGTAAAGAAAAAAATTCTTTTTTGAATGTAATATTTACGTATTAAAATATTATAAGTGGATATTTTTATATGTCAAAATTAAAATCCGTTCGTTCAAAACGAAAAGGAATTTATGTAAGAATTTTAATGAAAAAGGATTTATCAAAATAACGTATGTCGTACTTTTACGTATTTTGTCGTTAAACCTTCATCTTCCGTAGTAGATTATGCCCGTTTTATTATTTAGTAAATGTTCTGTATGCATTTTGTACAAACGAAGCGAATCCTCGTACTCTTATAATCCCTATACCAAGTTTAATATCAAAATAATTACAAACGAACCCATTCGTTTTTCCTGCATATACACAATCCAAACAAAACATTTAAATATTCAAAACACAATTTTTATTATGTTATAAATAAAAAAAAAACACAGCTTTCGGACAATGTTTACTCACACGCCGGACAGAGGTTCAACGTAAAAATAAAACCGCAGTGCGTCCAACTAAACACACAAAGTCGTGAAAATGTAAATTATTCGGAACACGTGTTTAGTTTTTTTAACCCTTAACATGCGGCCGTCGCTTATTTCGCCCTCGTTAAAAGTTCAGAACAAAAAGGCGAAGCGGCCTGCAACAAATTTTCAGAGATGTGCAATTTCGCGAGATTTATGCGGAAAGCTGCCCGGAAACTCGAAATGTTGTTATTATTATCATTTTCGCGAACAAACTTTTCGGCATAGGTCCGGAAGGTTGCAAAGTCTCGCCCCCCCTATTTTTTTTTGGTTTTATATATATTTTTTTAATATTAATATCTTCGCGGAGGCGTAAAAAACAAGCCGCCCGGGTACGATAATTTTCGCGTTCGGCTTTTGATGATTTTACGTATTCATGAAAGTTTTTCGGTCTGATGCCGAAGGTTTTTATGGAAATCAAAATTTTCTCGTAAGGCAAACTTCAATTTTGTCTCGACCGTATAATATAAAATTGTATGAAAGGAATTCCCTTGGGGGACTAGTTCGTGTTTGCATTTGTATTAAGTGCTGAAAGTCGTTCTGACTTGTTGAAACGGAGTGTATTTCAAATATGTGACGTCCAATAAACTGTATGTTTTATTTTTTCAGCAAAATTCTAATTTTCTATAGTATTTTTTTATATTATGGAATTGTTTCATTTAGATATTACTAGTGAAGAATTTAATTATTAAATATTGAATATTATGAAAAATATGTATCGTTTTTATTTATGGAAACATAAAACGATAATTGAATTCCTTTTTTTGGAAATATTGAATTTTTAATATGGTCAAATACAAATGCTTTTAGTTCTGTATAGCGAATATATGAGGTTACATGCGTGACTTGACTGTATCAAATTATCGCCTATAATAGTCGTAAATAAAATAACGACGTCGATAAAAACCTCAATTATTTAAATAAATTATTTATGCATACACATTACTAAATTTACTCGTTTTGCGCTTATTAAAAATCGTTAACACATTATATGCGGCTCTCAGAATCAGACAAAACGTCGCGTAATTATTACAAACGTACTCGAATTCTTATTTTCGTGTTAATTTTTTTCATATACTTTTTTTGCAGTCGTTGCCAAGTTATGCGCTCGTCGGGTACTTGCCAATTCATCAAAATTCTTCACACGTCCCTATCAAAATATTTAGATTGAAATCTTTCGGTGGTCCAGTTTTAAAGCGAGCGAATCGCTTCATTCACTAAAACGATCTGTTGCTTATGTGCGGTTTACGTGCGTTTTATTTTTTTTCGATCCGAAATTTATTTATGTGGGGTCATGAACGTTATATTGTTTATTTTCCTGAAAGTCTGAGTTTTTCATCATAATATTAAAAAAGAACGATATTGATTTTATGGTTCATAAAAAATTGCATTTATACGATCCGTGTAAGTGATCGTTCGATGTTTTATGCAATTTTATGTTTGGGTACAGTTTGACTTAGAAATATCAAATTGAAATATCAATGAAAAAATATTTGTTGTTTTAAATCTGATCGGTTGTGTTGAAATATTAAGATTGAGCATGAAATAAAATTTTATGTTTTTATAAAATCGTAATATATTTAGTGTGCATTAAAACGAATGCTTTGTACGTTAAGATTAGTGCTTCCCAAGCTAATGAGCCGTGTCCCTCTTGGGATTTTGGTGCTTCTACAAAGGGTAGTGGAATGTTTGGGTAGAACCTATAAATATCTAGGATAATTTTTCTGATTATGCTCTTCAGTGAAAAATATTCAAATATTTACATTCACTGAGAATATGGTGCAACCTGTATATTTCATGATTTTATTTAAAAATAATTCTTATTTTGAAGGGGAGGGGCATATTAATTTTTTTCTATAGATTTTGATGCTTTAATTAATACATATAAATAGAAAATTTATTTTAAATACTGCTAACATAGTGCGGAAATTGTGAACCCTAAACTATTATTTTTTTTTTTCAATACGCATATTATCCCTTTTAACCCTTTGAAGCGCACACTAGGGTTAAAAATGTCCCACCCTTTCGATATCTTTGTTGCATAGTGGTATTAAAAATGATCCATCTCGAAAAATTAAAATATACGGAATCATAAAAATTTACGTTAAATTTCACTTATTTTATTGGTTAGTATTTCATCAATGAATGACATAGTTTTTTGCATAACTAATTAATTTCAAAAATATTTTTTTATGAGTATTATGTAATTTTATTTAACTCTTTGAGGCACGGTGGTATGAAAAATGTCCCATTTTTTTAGCTTTTGTTGCATGGTGGTATGTAAATTATCCCACCTCAAAAAATTAAAATTATTTGAAGTGCAAAGGTTTATGTTCTGTATGTCAAGTCCCATTGTGCCTGGGTAATAAAAAATTGTTTAAATAAATATCATTCATAGACTTATACCACTCAGCACTGCTGAACATGTCCCACCCATTAATTATAGCAATTGCAGCTTTTTATTTATTTTTTCTTTAAAATTTTGTGTCTCAAAGGGTTAATGAAATTTCTGTGTAACTAACTAGAACTTTTTTTATCTAAAATCTTTTGCCTCAAAGTGTTAATGCTTCAATTTCAATTAATTATTCTCTTTCTTCCTTTACCGAAATACAACTTGGGTTAGCGCGGTAACGTAGACTCATTTGTTTGGCAAGGTATTGTCCTGCAGTGGATAACTAAAAGGCTGCTAACGACGATAATGATGTTGATCCTCTTTCTATCCACAAATACGGTTTTCGAATTATACATAATATTTTTTCTATCGCTCATTCGGTTCAGTATATTCTTTCGGATTTGCCCGAACCCAAAACAAACCAATATAAAAATATCGAGATCTTTATCCAGCAACGATTATGAACTAACAGACCGCTTTACAACAACAACAACGACAACTCTCAACTTTCCATCCCGTCCAACACGATCTCCACAAATCCCAAAAGACACCTAGTCCCACACGACACTTTTCCATTTATCCGTCAAACACCAAACATTCAGACGTCGACACCGCAATATACGCACACCCACCGCACCCGAAGCAAACGATCGTATTTGTTGTCGCAACGTTTAACACGCTCGTGTGTTCCGATAACGAGCGCCGAAGTGGCCGATCGCTTTATGCGCGACATGTGTTTTGAATTCGCCGAGTTGTGTGTACGTTTGCCGGAGATCGCGAGTATCAAAGTTAACCCGTTGAGGGCGGGGGGGGCCGTTTCGATGCGCTTGGCCTGCCTCCAAGGCGGCTTCGTCGCTCGATTATCGATAGCATCGCGCCGGCGGCTCTCAAAGTGTGCCTGTCTCTGGTGATTTGTTGTTGGGTGTTTTGAGTTTTGAAATGTGTATTTGTGGGTTCGTTTTACGCTGGGTGAGCGTTTGAGTTTAGGATGGAATGATTTTTGTATTTTGTTATGACCGAACTAGGTCGAAAAGGAAAGTTAAATATCTTTGGGAATAGTTGTCGTGTTCTCTCTAAATAAGACCTTTGAAAATAAGCCATATCGTGATTTTAAGAATTTTTTCAATCCTATCCCGAAAATAAGACCTAGTGAGAAAATTTCCGACAATGTGGTACTTTGGTTATCACAGTGGTTCTGATTTGGTGTTCTGTATATAAAATTAAGATTTTGTACAAATATATATTTTTTAATTTGATTTCTTTGACTATATGTAGTATTTAATCTGTTAAATTTTTGATAAAATTTGTATTTGCATATTTTTGTTCGATTTATGACCCCGCGATTTTTTCATTATTTAAAACTGTATTTTATTAAAAAAAAGCGTTTGAACTATTTATTTATGAGCAAACCATTGCTGAATTAGATATCACATGTACCTATGAGGAATACAAATTGTCGTATGCGCGAACTTTTTTTCCCGAAAATAAGCCCTAGGACGATTTCTGGGTACAAAATTAGTATAAGACTGGGTCTTATTATCTGGAGAACACGGTATTATGTATTTTTTAAAAATCATATTGAAATTTTTTTCATTACATCGAATATTTTTGTTTTAATGAAAATTTTCATAAGTCATGTGTAGTTACAATATATTGTTCAGAATGTATACGGAGTTTGAGTGCTCTCCGTTCACTCTCACTTTATTTATTCTAGTTATATACGTTCCTGATGTAAAGATATAAATATCGAATATAACATCAATTCGAATTTTTGCTTTGAAGTGCGATAATATATTTTTATATTTGTAATTCTCGGTTTTTCTTTACTACGTAACAAAATTTTCTTCAACGAATAAAAAAAATCTTGTTTAAAAATTTTAATACGACTTCGAGATAATTAATATTGCCGCTTAATAAATTTTCATAACAAAATTTTTCCTTCGAGAAAAATATTCATATTTATTTTTAACGTCCTCGTAAATAACGACCTAATTACAACACCCCTTATCAATCTTCGCTAGGCAATAACGAATCGCGGCCGAGATAAGGCCGAGGGTGGAACGGCGCCGAAAGGGCTAAAGCGGAGATTTTTCAATACGAAAAAAAATCTATATACATAAAAACAAACGAGACGGACGCGAAAAGTCATTAACGCGTCGGGGGGGGGGGGGGGGGGGGGGGGGGGGGGGGGGGGGGGGGGGGGGGGGGGGGGGGGGGGGGGGGGGGGGGGGG
>JAOXNN020000029.1:3426275-3437866 GCA_028571205.2 Hydropsyche betteni | reverse complement strand
GCATCTCACTCTTGCATACTTCACTGTAGAAGTGCGAGTAGCTCAACGTTCTCAGTCGTGAGTGGAGGGCATTCCCGCCTATTGCGCCACTGGCTTTCGGGCTCGCAAACGGTGTGGACCTATGCCCATTTCGTGAGCGTTGTCAGATGGTTTTTTAATGATTTCAGCAAATAAATCACAATTATTATAATTTTTTACTTCAATTATAATTGATTAAGGGGATTAGCTATGCATGTTTTTATTTTTCCGATTTTAAATCGCTAATTTTTGAATGTGTAGTGACTTCACAGCATCGGAATGCGCGTTTTTTTTAGCACTATAAGGGAAAGGTTAATGACCTCCTCTCTAATTAAACGGTCTCCTACTCCCTTCATTTACTATTCCTCCTCCACTTGCTCTTCCCCCTTTTCAGATGACAGTTTCTTCATTACAGTTATGAGTGCAGTGCATGATGAACGCAATCAACTTAAGGTTCTGGATTATATGTGCTTCTGGATCAAAAAAGTGATAGACGGTTTCTATAATAGATCACACAGGTTCTGGCTCATTTGCACTCCTTGCTTACTGCGGTGCTAGCTCAGCGATAAAGTTTAACTCCTAAACTAGAAGCGCATGTGAGCTAGAACCTATCATGAGCTAGAAACTGTCTATTATACCTACTAATAACCAACACCCAGTCTTCGCCGACGTCTCTACAGAAGTTTCACATCTAAGTCCCATAATCCAACCCGACCAAAACCGCCCTGTCGACAACAACCTTCGACTGCGCCAACATCCATCCACGATCGCACAATTTAACTCGCATAACCGCGGGACGTTCGCAACGACACAGACACTTGTACGAAATGCCCTCCGTCTTATTGCGTTCCTGGCTCACTGCGGTTCTAGTTCAGCGATGAAGTTTAATTGTTAAGCTAGAAGCGCATGTGAGCTAGAACCTTTTATGAGCTAGTAACTGTCTATTATACTTACTTAGAACCTACACCCAATCTTCTCCGACGCCCCTACAGAAGTTTCACATCAAATTCCAAAAAACAGCCCTGTCAACAAGAACCTTCGACTGCGCCAACATCCATCCACGATCGCACAATTTAACTCGCATAACTGCGGAACGTTCGCAACGAAACAGACACTTATACGAAACGCCCTCCGTCTTATTGCGTTCCTGGCTCACTGCAGTTCTAGCTCAGCGATAAAGTTTAACTGCTAAGCTAGAAGCGCATGTGAGCTAGAACCTATCATGAGCTAGAAACTGTCTATTATACTTACTTAGAACCTACACCCAATCTTCTCCGACGCCCCTACAGAAGTTTCACATCAAATTCCCAAAAACATCCCTGTCGACAAGAACCTTCAGCCGCGCCGACATCCATCCACGATCGCACAATTTAACTCGCATAACCGCGGGACGTTCGCAACGACACAGACACTTGTACGAAACGCCCTCCGTCTTATTGCGCCACTCGGTACGTGCGAGGGATCATGTCGTTCGGCTCCCGCTCCGAGATCCCGGGATCCCGGGATCGGAGTCCCATTTGTCGCTCGCGGGCCTCTTCCGCCTCGCGGGAATACAAATTGTTTCGTGCGGCGAATCGGCGATAAATAACGTGCGTCGTTTTCGAGATCGCTCCACGGCCATAACCCGGGCGTCCGTCTCCCTTTTCCCCTGCGGCGCTCTCTCCCTCTGCCGTGCTCTCCCTCTGCAGTTTTCTGCCTCTCTCTCCGCTGTCTCTTTCCGTTTCGCGCGCTTTTCGTGTGCGCGAATTCGGGGAAACGCGATTAAATTGTGAGTTTTATTCTTCCGCGGCCGCAACTAATGAAATTGGTTACCTCGGCGGCTTTTCCGCTCCGGCGCCGTATAAATTTTCGCCTAAGCGGAATTTTTCACGGTTAGGCGTATAGATTGTGGTACATGGGGCGGGTGTTAAGTTGCTTCGTGTAATAAGGTTCGTCGGAGTTGGGGTTGTAAAATTTTAAATGTGTTCTATACGTGTTTTCCCGCATTGGGTCGAAGTTTTGTAATGGGAAAGTTTTTTTTTCTTCAATATTTTGTTTACTTTTTGCAATGTAAAATTTTTTGATGTTATAAATTCGGATCTGTTGTGTTAATTAAAAATTGTTTACATTTAAATTAAAATATATTACGTGGAATTCTCTAGTATTGAAAGTGAATTTTCATATCATCACATTTCTAAAATTATAATTTTTTAAACTGGTTTCGTACGAAATTGAATTATTTCTATATAAGATAATAAAAAAAAGTTTTTCGTTGATCATGAGAAAATGGATAGGTAGTATATAAAACAAAACAGTGCAAAACCTTTTTATGATGCTATTTTTCATCAACGATAATTATTGTTATTGCAAGAAAAAGCTTGTTTCGATAGTCTTTTAATTTTAAACTTAAGTTTCATTAAGAAAATTGTTAATTTCAACATTTGCATAAATTCAATTTCAAATCAAATTTAATAATTCTAGAGAATTATAAAAATCTGGACTTATAAACGAAATGACCTCAAAACGTTACAACTTATCGACTAATTAACTATGCAAATGAAAATTTCAGCGGTATTAAAAAAATATATAAAATCCCTCTAAAAAAATAATAATAAAGGAAACCTCGTTCGCCACAGCGTTAATGAATTTTCACGAAAAAAATATTTATTGTGCAAACAAATAAACAAACCGAAAATTAAACGATTCATACTTTTTTGTGTGGACTCCAATTTCGGCCGCGGGCAGAACCAACACGAAAATAATAAACTCGACGTCCGAAAATTAAAAAAAATAAAATATATTCGCCAACTCTACTATGTTCATGCTCGTTTTGTTCGTATATTTGCGATGAAAAAAATCTGTATGGAGTACGAAACGTCACAAAAATGTTACATACGTTATTGCGTCTGCGAAAGCCTTCTTAGACGGTAATCGTAAATGTTTATTATTTGCTCATATTTCGCCGTATTTTTATATTTCAAATGGGAACCTCTATGTATATTTATTATTTTCTTTTTTAAAGAAAGTAATTTGAAGTGGTTTTTACTTTTTTCATTTCAAAGCATGAAAGACGTTTTCGTTGCGGAAACTCGAGAAAAACTTAGATAACATTCTGATTTCATCTTCAGAATATGTTGAATATGTTTCATAATATGAAAATTTTGCATATTTGTTAAAAAATAATTTCAGAAGCTTACAATCTTTTTTTCGATATGTAACCCAATCAAAAAAATAAAACATGCTCAACTCCTTAAAGATTTAAATTCTTTAATAGTTCTTTTATGCTTCGAACTGATTACATTTCTCGAAATATTTGTGTATTAGAAATTTCGTAATGCGAAAACTTTTCGAAAGCTCTCTATATTGCGAATATGGGATGCACGTTCGTAAAGTTAGCAGACTACAATAGCATTATATTACAATTCAACGCACAAAATTAACATACGCAGATATAATAATGGGACGTTGCGGAATCGTGAGTCGAATAATAATATTATATTTTAATATAAAATTCGTCCTTCGTTGTATCGGTTTAAGGAAACGGAAGGAAGTTCACAGAAACGACTCCGTAATTCGAATTTTCCGCTGGCAATTTGGGATTTGTGTATAAATTGTTGTTTTAAAATCGAGTTACAGGTATTTCGATGAGTTTATAATATTAATCTATCTGTATATTGGAAAAAGCTCACTGTATGTTTAAATTTAAAATTATAAATGTATTTAATAAATATTGGAATATTGGAAATTTAATTATTCCTAAAACTTTTTTTTCATGTTTGATAAAAATAACCGATTGTTTTTTTCGCTTTGTAAAAATGAAAGAAAAAGTTTATTATTATGCAACAATGATAATATCCAGAACAAACTAGTTTACAATAATGGATATTAAATGAAAATTTTCGATATTTTCACATTGCGAAATTTTACCACATTACAATTTTTTTCATTATTTAATTTGTATGGAACTTCCATCCAAATATACCAATGGAACTTATCTCAAATTTTGATATGGTCACCATACATTTTTTTCTAGAACGAATCCCCCGCGTAAAAAGAGACTTGGGGTGTATTAGAATGAGTCAATGACCCAATCCAATGAACAAACTTACCTTTCAATAATTCTTCGGAAACAGCAATATTTTCATATAAAATTGTGAAACAAATATTTCCCCGACATCTTAATCTACTATTATATCCAATAAAACCGATACGTGCGAAGGAAGTGTTGCGATCGCGAAATGACGTTATGTTGATTTGTGTGTTTTGCAAATATTTGTTTTCCGGGATTATTTGCGTCGTCCCTCCATTATGTGGCCATATTGTCATAGTTCGACTTCGGACCCGCTCAAATCCCGGAAACACGATTTATTTGCACTGTTCGTATAGTACAATAATATTATTGTTTGAAATTTGCGCGTTTCCTTATCGAATTTATATGCTTTCGTGTGTTTGTTTCGTATGCGAAGGGTGTGTTCGATTTTAATTGGATTCGTTACGAATTTTGAAGGTTTTTTTTCGTGTTTATATATGCAGTGTTTTGCCTAAGAATATGAGAGTTATATTCGGAAACGAAATAAAAAATATGAAAGAAAACTTTATCCGTGCATTCAATCGAACACGCAAGTTTGTTGACTTACATAAGCAACGCCTGAAATTGGCCGCAATTAATAAAATAAAGGCCTGCGAAATTAATATTAAATTAAATTTAAACTTAAATCGTTATGATATGTATTATTAAATTGTCTTATATTAAAAAAAAATATGTAATGAAATGGTCATATTTTAATCAGATTTTTTTTCGTTGCGTTGAGATTACAATCGATTCTTTCTAAGGCTTTATATCAACACGCGCATTGCACGAATTTTCGCCCACATATATTATTATTAAGGTTTAGTTTATAATCGTGTACAATTTTGGGATTTCTCTCGTGTGCAAAGAGATACATTATAATAAATCTAGCGCGCGAAATACATATTAAACACACATCCTGGGATACGTGCCGCGAATTACCCTGTCCAAGGAATGAGATCATTATCCTTACTCTGAAGACACTAGGGATGTTTCTATGTCCCATTCATCAGATATTAACCCTTCACTGGATTAATAAAGTAGCCGAAAGTTGACAAAGCGCACGCGTCAATTTTGAATGTTCTTTGCGTCGAAATGTCAATGTGTAGTGGATATTATTTTTCTTTTGATGAATTTAGAAAGAATTTTTTTGGGTTAAAAACTTTATTTTCGATGGATTTTCATTAAAAAATTGTTAGCGCGAGGTTTGGAAAGTTCTAGAATTTTATATGATACTTCAAAACATGGTCTAAATTTTCATCATAAAGGGAGTAATAATCGATTTTTTAAAAACATAATGGAAGTAGATGAGTTTGCTGTTTTGTTTATAATTAAAGAATTTTCTTTTTTATAATCCAATATATGTGCTTAAATACCAATAGATGCTCATTTATAGAGTTTTTACATCACAGACTGTCCCATGAATAAATGTGTATGAAATTAAGCGTAACAGTTCATGGGCTCAATTTAGTTTCTTTAGTTTGTAGAAGTTTAGTCTTTTGATATTTTTATATATAGGGTCCTTCAATAAGGACACTTCATTTTAAAATGTACAGTCAAATTTGGTGATTTGTTCACGTTGTTCAACGTTATAACCTTCCATGGTGATTTGACATACTAGTACTACTAAACAATCGACAGCAAATTTGACAGTTTTCACTTTAACAGTATGATTGCTATAATCTAACAAATTTCGAGCATCCCTATTGAAATACCTTATAGTTTTGATAAAAAAATAATAAAAATTGTCATGAACTTTCAAATTGTGTATGCGATTTTTGGGATACTGTATTTTTAGTCTTCGGATTTGTATGAAAAAAAAAATCATTAAAAATTCATGCGAATGTCGGTTATTTTATATAAAAACAACCCTTCTACACGACCTTTATCGCTTTATTTTATTTCATTACCGCTTTTCATAAATTGGATGCTTCCCCCGCGGGACGCACTCGTTGCCGACCCAAGTCGCCAATTTTTACGAGGTTTATGCAACGCTCCCTTTTTTCCCGCCCTTTTTCCATAAACACACACACACACACACGTACGACATGTGGACTTTCTTCTTATCAGCCCGCGAACAGTTCTTCCATCCTTCCACGATCGTAAAATGTCCTCGGAGTTTCCCGCAGATGTGCATTCTGTGGCCTAACTGAAATCTAGATTTATTAAAACGGCCCGGAGTCGTGTGCCGGAATTTTGAATCTCCGAAATTCTCGCATATGAACGTGTTCGCGTATGGAAATACCTCTTTTTAGATAAGGCGACGCTTTTTAGCCTCGGGCGTCGTTTTCTTATCGGCCCGAGCTCGTAAAGGATTGAGGAAGCGAGGCTTTGACGGTTCGCTTGCACAGTTTAACATTTTTACGTTTTATATTATGTATTTTTAAATTTATATATATTTTTAGAATATTTTTCATTGTTGATGCGTCGGGGGATGTGTCGTTAGTCGTGTGGAAGATTAGGTTTTAGTGGTTTGTCGTGTTAGATAAGTAAAAGCTTGAAGGTAAAAGCTGTATATAAATTTAGGCTTTAGGGCAGTCCTCGGCAACCTATGATCCGTGGGTCACTATGTGACCCGTTCGATGATTTCTAGTAACCCATCAGATTAATTATTATTGATTATTAATTATTTTCTCAATAGAATGTATAATATTTGCTAAAAATTGTTTCAAAATATACCCACTGACCCAAAACACTTCATAAGAATCATTTTTTGGTTGCTTCTGACCCACAGCCGAAAAAGGTTGCCGAAGACTGCTTAAGGGTATATGGTTTGTAGAATAGTTCATTTTGTTATATTAAAATTTGAATTATACAATACATTAGGTTGATGCGTGAGTTAGGACATATTTTTTTATCAAATGTCAATACTGCTATTATTAATCGATATTATTTCAATTAATTATACAGTTTCCTTAAGTGTTAATAATCATCCGATACTTTTCTATGAGCATAAATATACCATGATTATAAAATTCTTCAGATTTCGAACTGAAAAATGAATCAAGAGCTGTTTCAAGTTTTGGTATTGATGTAATTTTTTTTCCATGAAGCAAATTTTTTAATAACCTGAATAAGTTAAAATCTAAAGAGGAAAAGTCCGGAAAATTTGATAAATGGTCGACGATATCCAATTAAATTAAAATATAAAAGATATTCTTCGAGTACAACAATTTTGAAAAAAAAAAGTCTCAACGATTCATTAGTTGGAAAATAATTCTCAATAAAATTTTTATTATATGTTGAGCTTTATATCATAAAAGAATATTTGCTTGCATTTTCGGAACATTTGTTAGATTTTTACGACTTCGATTTTCGCCTCCTAGTAATTTTGATGAATTTTTAAACGGCCGAAAGGCTTTTACGGCGCCATATAAATATGGTTGGCTAAATTTTGCGGCTCTTGCACAACGCTCTCTTTTTTCATGCAAGAAAGTCGATATAAATTTCGACCTAGGCCCGGAAAAATAGAAAGGCTTTTTAATATACGAAAGCTTATATCACGATATTTTTCCAGGCCGCATTAAATAATGTTGTATATGCAAAGAGCGGCGATTTTAACGCAATTTTACATCGTAAAACCATTTGTCGGGAGCCCGTTCTAAAGCAAGCGAAGTTAATGACTTTCCACTGACAGGGGTTGTCAACTTTTTTTGTTCGTCCCCCGCTTTTGATCCGAAACCGTGACTTATCGCCGTCTCGGCGGATGCATGGTTTTAACTTTGGGACAAAGAAGCGTGAAAGTTTGTTTGGCAAACAAAAGGCGTCTTTTATTCCTCTTTTTGTTGCGAAAAGACGCTTTTTTATCGTTTAATTTAAATTTTTTGACATTTTCGTCACTTGTATGGAGTGTTGTTTGCTTTAATCTTGGAAAATCGACGATAGCGATCATCTACAAACAATAGTTTGATGTATTAGTTTTGATATTAATGGATCCTTTTTATATAGGGTAGTCTCTGAAAGGCTGAAGGGTTTAGAAAAGTCAGAATGTGTTTATTTCAATTTTTTTACAGGTCATGGAGAAATCCTTGGAGATCGAAAATACTACGTATAATGTACAACATGGAGTAAAAAAACTCATTGAATTTTTCTATTTCAGTAAAACTTAAAAAAATACTTACAATTATAATGTCAATTTTGATGTCACTTTAACAATATGACTGCTATAACCTAAAAAATTTCGAGCGTCCCTATTGAAATATCCTTTATAATATAACTATTTTGATTGAAAACTTTGCATACGTATTTATATTTATATAAAATTGCATAAAGTTAAATGTACCGTACAATTCCATGGACGATTCAGTGAATCGGAACACACTAACGATATCTGATGATGACGATCAAAGAGATTTTTTTTAAATTTAATAACAAAAAAATGGACTCTTTTACAACATTCCCTCAAAAGAAAAATCTCACATAATAACGCGAATAATAATGGAAAAATTGCGGAAAAGCGCGCGAAGGAAACCGTCGCGAAAGTGACCGAAACTTCATTAAAACTTTTCCGACGCGATAAAAGTCCCCGCCGACAGTGATTCATAACCTTTTATTTTCTCGGACGTTTAACGAGATTTCGATGCGATTTCGAACGCGTTTTACGAACCAATAAATCGAACGGATCCATAGGCGTAAATCATTCCGACCACCTGTTCGGCGTGTTTCGTTTTATGGCCGAATCTGAAAATTGGGCGGTTTTTTTATTTTTGTTTTCGGGGTTTGCACTCTTTTTTTAATGTGTCCGAATGTGATTTTAAATGGTTTGTTTTGTTTTTTTTTTTTTTAGGTTTTTATCGTTTCAAAAATAGATGATTTTAATCCATTGTTGCTTTTACTTATATATTTGCATATTTTCATTATATTATTAAGCATATTGTTACATTTTAAAATGATTATAATTAACTACAGATTTTCAAATCTTTTATAAATAAAAATCTACTTATTCCGGCATTATGAATCGTTTTTCAAACTATGTTTCATTTTTCTTGAAAAAGGATCGTTTGAGTTAAAACATTTACGAGAAATGAACAATTTTGTTATGTTTATTATTATATTTATACGTTTGAAGCAATTAGTTTACTTTTCAAATGGACGTAATGTACGAATCGTTTGAGGCTTTTTTTTCAAATGGCTGTGGTGGTCATTTAGTAGCATTTGCGGTCTTAAACCTATATATTTATAGAAAAATAATTAAAGGAACTTTAATTTGTTTTTTTCTACGATCTTTCAACTCAGACCGTTGGTGTACTTACTTCATTCATTTAAAAGCGCACTAAAAAGTCGTTGAAATTTGGATTTTTTTCAGTCGTATATTTCGAATTATTCCAATCTAAGTAACATTTTGACAATTCAATATTATTTATTGTAAATATCAGTGAGTATTCTGTTAGTATTTGAGTTATAAAACATAAGATTTAATCATAATTCATTTTGAATCAGCAAATACAACTCGAAACACTAATGTTGTATATTTATTGTATCGTTTGGTATGAAAGCTATCACAGATAAATGAAAATTGATTATTATTAAATGGTGGTATACGAAAATCATCCTACTTGTTATATTATACTAGCAGATAGTACTCGGCGTTGCTCGGGACTTAAATTTTAAATCAAAATATTTTGTTAATATAAATTCATTAAAACAAAAGCATAGCAGCAGATCGTCGAATACTTTGACTTATAGATATGATTCTATGAATTGCGTTACCAAGGCAACTAAATTCAAAAAACGTCAGATCTTCGACTCTTATTACTGATTTTTTTCATCTCAAATTAGCGTCAGATCGAGTTACAAAATGGTTTTTATGATACAACAACATTTTCGACAAAAAAA
Source organism: Hydropsyche betteni (assembly GCA_028571205.2). NCBI lineage: Eukaryota > Metazoa > Arthropoda > Insecta > Trichoptera > Hydropsychidae > Hydropsyche > Hydropsyche betteni. The sequence continues at coordinate 3,427,965 of JAOXNN020000029.1, read as the reverse complement.
TACATATAAATGCCAATTTTTGTGGCAATTGGTCGAACGGCGTTGGAGTGAAACGGCAACAAACAAACATTCATTTTTATATATATAGATACATACTTGTCTTTAGTTTTAAATCAATATAACTGGGTCTGCTTAGATGAGCCTTAAAAAGACTAGGCGAAACCGCAGGTGCTTCATTTGCATGTATCGAGAAACTCCAAGTCGAAAGTTTTGTCAAAGAAACCGCGAATGAGCGACGACTTCACTGTAGAACCCGAAGCCTATTTCCTCGCGAAATTCGCCAAAGGCACGTCTCCATAATTTCATGACGATGATCATATTAAACCGCATCGCCGGAGCTCGCGTACACATTTTATTATCAATTAGCCGCCATGCGGGATACAATCGCGCGTTTCTCGCATGATCGATCACACGAATGCGAGGCTCGCGAAATTAATACGCGTGCGGTAATAATTTTGCGCGATCGCTCATGCGCGAAAAACGTTCCAGCGCACCGGTCCGATCGACGGAGACGATGATCCCGGATAATGAACAAACGTCGTTCGATACGTGCCGGGGCCGACGGACGCGCGCTTATGGCCAAGTGATTCCCGCGTCAGCGCGGAGGGATTATCGGGGATAATCCGGGGGTGGTTTTCGGTGCGGTTCTTGTTGTATGTTTGGAGGTCGTTTTGCAAAATGTTGCCAAAGTGACGTATTGTTTCTGCTCTGACAAACTAGAGGAGGGGATGGTGTACTGAAGTCGCTCGGTGGGTCAAATGCATGTTTTTGAAGGGCCACTCGTACTTTTGTGGCCGGTGACTATTATATGGGTCATGAATTTTTTTGCGAAGATGACCGATGACACATTTGTGTGTGTGTGTGTGTGTAGGTGGCGAGCGCGCTGGTGGTGTTGATTTTTGAGGCTGTGAGCACGCCTGGCAGGACGTCCACGGTGAGGTCGCGGGTGGAGGTGAGCAGGGTATCGCTGGCGGTGAGGCGCAGCACATAGCGGCCGGACAATGAGAAGCGCACGGTGGTGGAGGCCTGCGCGGCATCCCCAAAGGTGGCGGTGCCGGGGCCGCTGACGCGGGACCACGTGGCGGTGGCAGGGACGGGGAAGGCGTCGTCATTCAGGGAAGCCTGCAGCACGAGTCCGTTGCCCATGCGGATACGCACGCTGGTGGTGGTGGGCCGGACGAAGGTGATGCCAGGGGCGGTATTCACGTCATTGTCTGCGATGGTGAGGGTGGCGGACGGATTGGTGCTGCTGATCCCGTAACTGCCGGGAGCGATGCTGGCGGTGACGGTCTCCGCGGGCTCGATGACGGTATTGTCCACCGGTGTGAGGGTGAAATTTACCGAAGCCTGGCCGGCGGCGATGGTGACGCTGGCGGGGAGCGCAGCGTAGTCGCTGCCGCTGGTAGCGGTGCCGCCGTGAGCGAGGTTCACGATGAGGGCGGTGGCGGTGCTGCCGGTGCGGGTGACGGTGAAGGTGCCGTTGGTGGCGGGCTCCGCGGGTGAGCCGCTGGCGGTGATGGAGACGCTGGTGTCGTCATCGGCGATGCTGGCGCTGGCGGAAGCAGGAGTGCCGAGGGTGTAGTCGAAGCCTGAGGTGAGCGTGAGCTGCACGGTCTCGACAGACTCGGATGTGGTGTCATCCATGATATTGACGGAGATGGTAGTGATGGCTGCCCCGGCGGGGATGGTG
>JAOXNN020000029.1:3393685-3424095 GCA_028571205.2 Hydropsyche betteni | reverse complement strand
CAACAAAGAGACCGCAGAGCGTCGACAGCGAAATATTGAAATGCGTGAATAAAGAAGACCAAAAAATAAAACGCGCCGTATTGAGAGTGAGTGAGATCAATGACATCACCCAGTTTTTTTTTGTTGCATAGCCTTGCAACTTGCATTCCCCGTGTGTGTGTGTATCGGAAAATTCGTATGGGGATTTTCGCGGTGTGTGGGAAAATGGAAAAGCGGACGCGACATGCGAAAAACGGTTGCGAGTGTTGGTGAGGCAGCGTTGCAAATTTAGTGCGATTTTTTTTTTAAATCAATTGATTTTTTTTCGGTGAATGGGTTGATTTTATGGTGAAGATGGGCTAGAGGTTTTATTCAAGATTGAAGGTAGTTTAAAATTTGTTTGAAAATGTTTCGATCGGCTTATTGTCAAGAATTTGATTATAGTAGTACGGGAAATTGGTCTTGATGAGTGCTTTGATTTTTGTTGATTTTTAAAGTTAAACTATAATGTGATGCAGTCAAAAAATGGATATGACTATGTATATCATTTTGAAATCATTCGATAAAGGAGGGTTTTATATTCAAACTTTTTCAGAACTATTTTCATAATTCTATCTTCTTTTTGTTCATATTTATAAATTTATCTTCATATTTGGAAAAATTTTCGAATCGAGAATTCTATATTCAGTAATATACTCTTATATAAGCTACACGCAATGATGATTATATAAAATATATTTAATAATGAAAACTATTACGAAAAAAAATTCTCAAAGTTTCAATGAGATATCATATCAGAAATTCTTTGTCTTGCAATAGATTTTTAAATGATTTGTATATTATGATGACGATAATGAAAATGATCCTAATGGTAATAATTATAATGATGATGACAATAAATTTTAAGAGTCATCAAAACGAAAATTTTCCAAACATCCAACGATAGGTATATCGAAAAGGCTTTGTCTAGCAATGAACCCTTATATGAACTGCATATGATAACTATAAAAAAAAAATTCAATCGACACCCAAATAAAATCCTAATCACCCAAAAAACTGCATCAACATCAAAAAATAATCAAACATAACTTCCACATCCCGAAAAAAAAAAAAAAACAAAACTCATCGCAGAACCAAAAATTCCAAAACACCCAACCCAAAACCCCGCCGAAGATCGAAACGCCATCAAATTAAACAATACCCCATTCATAACCAGTTCCAAGTCGCATATATCAGTGCACGGGCACTACGTTTTGGTCGATGGCGTGTTGCACACATCGTCTGGTGACTAACCCACACATGGTGGGTGGTGGTGTGCTTAGATCTGTGCAAAAAGGTACCCCATGAATGCCCGACACAAACCTGACCCGGCATTATGCAAAGCTCGTGACACCCCTTTGCGTTCCTCCCCTGGACCGTGGGGGGCTCAATCGGGGGTCGCGGTCTGGACGGGGAATTGGTGGTAGGTTTGGTTGGTGTTGTTGTAAAGGGAATGTGGTGTGTTGAGTCTTGTGATGTTGGTCGTTTCGGTTTTTGTCGGTAGTGATGAGATGGAGGTGAAGTGATTGGTTTGTGGTGGTATCTGATGATTTTAAATGGAGTTATGTTAGTGGGATTGGAGTTGAGTTGAATACTGATGGGTTTCGTTGATTTAGTCAGGTTGTTGATTTAATAGGTTTTTTGTTGTTGTGTGCTTAATGATGTTTTTTTGTGAATTTGTTTTAAAATGTTTTCGAAAAACTTTGGCGAACTTATTGTTGTTAAAATAATTAAGAGGTGAATATTTTCACTATTTTTTTACGAACAAAGCGTTAATCCAACAAAAATTGTAGAATATGTATATTTCAGTATTTTTTCTCTTATATAATTATGACAAAGAATTTGTACAAATATCTCGACCTTGTGAAATTCTAGTTACTATTATGGCATCATATTTTTTATGTAAAAGTAAAATATATATGTTTTTTAATATAAATCGTATCGATTGACATCATTTCAAATTACAATTATCAAAATTCAAATATAATTTGAAAAATAACATCGCCAACTATATCAAAAAATTAAATCTAGTTCAATATTAAACCCCCATCCCATAAATTTAATTTTTATTTAATCATCATCACTCACCAACCCGATCAAAAACAACCAAATCGAAAATCATCATAAAAAAACATGTATATGTCACAGTTCATGTGTAAACTTTCGGTTGTTTACACCCATAGGTACTAGTTTGGGCATACGCAAATTATCAATTTTAGTTTGAATATCAACTGTCAAATTTTACCTACACATAATTGCGTCTAAGACGTCATAAGTATCATGATTTGGTTAGGTTAGGTTAGCGTATTAGATTCAGTTATGAAAACGTGTTCAAAACAAACTCTCGAAGTTTAAACTGACACGACGTGTAGCACTACGCCTATTCCTCGATCATTAGTGTCATACCAATTTCCACTTTATTGATATTTAGCATAAGAGTGTTATCTGAGTGCAAACAACTTAAATTGTAGTACCACATTAACAATATATAGACCCGATGTCAACATCGGCTGTGGATTTTTTAAGAAACGGAAAACGATAAAATGTGAAAACCCGATTGTTTGAACCCGAAATGTGTACCCGATTTGAATATTTAATTAATAAAATCAAAATAGTTCATTTGTTATTTATTTGTGACATATAGGCGAAGCCAGAGGTAGAGGCTATTCGATGCCCGTACTCGATTTGTATATATTTAATATTTAATTAATAAAACCAGTTCATTTGTTATTGACACAATTACGGCATATAGGCGAAGCCAGAATCATCATCATAAAAAAAGTCGCGAGCGTCATCGACACAAATACACAGACAGACATACGAACACACAGAAATCCGCTACTATATTTAGGGGATAGGGGATTATCCAGTTGTCATTGTTGATCTATGAAATATGGTACGATTAGTAAACGGAGATAGTCATGCATTAGTTTGAGCAAAACATGTTTTAATATTAAATTTCTTAGGGGTTATATTTTTCTTATTATTTTGACTAAAAAAAAAATTCGATGTAATAAATAATTATCAGATATCATTTCAAATTGATTCGAAACATTATAATATAAAAAAAAACTTCACCGAAATTTCAGAAATTTCGACATACATGTAAATAATCTTTCCCGCATTTCCCAGAGCGTATTCGGAAAATATAGCAATGCAGCTCTTTATTTAGATACGAGCCGAGATCGAGCGAACGTTATTTCAAAGGGGTGCAATTTTGGCGCCATTGTGCTGCCCGCTGAAGAAGGATTGTGGTCGTCGAAGTGGGTCCTTTGAAGACTCGGTGCATTTCTGAACGTTGGACAAAACGACTATTCAGCGTTGCGATTCGTTTGAAAGTTTTATCGTCGGTTTAGTTTCGATCGTCCTGTTTAATTTGAGGTTTCGAATTAGTTCTGGTTTCGGATTTGAACGCTGCACGTGTTTGTAGCATTTTAAGAATACGCGATTTTTAATACGTTCAAACTTTGAGATTGAATGAAATTGGATTTAGTGCCTATTAAATTTTGTAGACGTTTATAGAACGATTTATAACTTTTGATTCTCGAAACATTGGCAACGACGTCGTCAAGCTATTTAATCAATTTCGCAAAGGTCATACAACATCTTAAATCGAGTTTAATATCTATTTATACGATAGATCTAGAATTGTAAGTATAGGGTCTTTCAATAGGGACGTTCGAAATTTGTTAGGTTATAGCAGCTATGTTAAAGTAACATTTGTCAATTGTTAAGTAGTGTATGTCAAATAATCATGGAAGGTCGTCGAATAAAGTGCAAATCATCAAATTTTAAAATCGAGCATTCTTATTGAATGACCCCTCTATTAAAAATATATTGTACCTGAAAAAGGGATGCTCGAAATTTGTTAGGTTATTATAGCAGCCATGTTGTTAAAGTGAAATCTGATAAATTTGTTATCAATTGTTTAGTAGAATACATTAAATCGCCATCGAAGATTAAAACATTGAACAATGTGTGCAAATAGTCAAATTTTATTTTAAATTTTAAAATCGAACATCTCTATTGGCAGACTCTTTATAAAATCGAATTAGAATTTAATTATTTCGCACACTTATCGAAACACACGAACGCATCATCGTTCACACACTCGTCCCGTTGTATTTCGTTATTTTTTCATCTCCGGCATTATTTCGCGTTTATTTATTTTTTATTATGACGGATGATCGATGAAGGGTTTATTGTGCCCCTAGATTCGGGGCCTCGCATCAATTTCGCTGATTTTTTTCGGCACGAGGAATTTTCGCAAATACGACGTGTCTTATCGCCGTTGCGTAGCTGTCATTTTTTTTATAACATATTAGGATTTTATGGTAGAAAAGGCGAAGTCGACATATCTTCTCGGTGCCGTGCGTTGCAGCTTTGACGTTTGATGGTTTTTTTCTATCTGCGGAATTTAATCTTGCTAGTGAGTGTCGCGGGTTTTTTCTCATTTTTCATATGTGTATGTTATATAAGTTTTTTTCCGTCAATGAACACGGTGAATGGTAGTTTGAGTTAAGCGAAATCGGATTTTGTCGATAATTGGATTTGATTTAAAAAATTGTAATATATGCTTTGTCGAATTGGTTCCCGCTGGTAATCAAAGTTAGTCGACATTTGACACAGTTAATAGATGCACGTGATCGTGTACAGTCGGTCTGAAACTATTTAACAAGGGACGGTTTTAGAATTTAACTGCTTTGTAGTTATCTCTCCTTATCGTCACGTAGTAGATACATGCGATAAGGAGAAATGTCTAAACTTCCGATGGAATCGGAAAAGCCCTTATCATACACTAGACTTAAATTATACTTTAACATAAGATATCATTAATTCGATTATATACCTTTTTAATGTTCATCTTATTTAATGCATACAACATATATACACCCAAAACTCTTTTTATACTATTTTTTTTACATGTTTCGAAAAAAGTACTATTATGCCATAACAGTAAGATCCAGAGTAAACCAGCATACAATTTTAGTTATTAAATGAAAATTTATGACGTTTTTGATGAATGGCCAATTTTTTTCAAATTACACATTTTGTGTTAATTATATTCGGATCGAATTTCTATCTAAATATACTGATGGAACTTATCTTCATTTTTTTTATAATCATCATAACTTTATTTACACGGTAAATCTCTAGAACGTTCAAAAGAAATGTTCAAAATATAACCCAACAATTAACAATGTATTTTTATTTGTTTCAGGTGAGTCGTCAATCTATAACACCTCTTCGCATTGAGTAATGTATACAAACATTAAATTTAACCGATACATTTAAGAACCATAAACATTACGAATATCTTTTCAACCGACTTAACTCTCCGCCTTCTAACAGCCGTATCGAAATTCTTGTCCTAAATATAACACGAACCAAGACAGTGCACAGCAAGTGCATTCCTCAACTGCAGATTTATTGCACTCGATGCGACATCGCAATATTGTTTGTTTGTTTGTTTCAATAAATAGCCATATTGCGAATCGGTAAATTGTCCGTTTTGACGTTATTTCTGTTTGACAGTAATTCGAATAGTGCATTCGTTCGATTGAATTCGAATTCAATATTGTGTTGTTTTTCTAATTGGATTTGTTCGGGTTGTTTGCGTATTTGTGTTCGGTTTTGATTTTGTTTTTAAAGCGTGTCTATGCGCACGTTATTGAGGGATATGTTTTTTTGTTAGTATAAATGTTAACCTTGTTTTTGCGTGCTCGAAATTAAAGTTTTGCTACTATTTGTATTCACATTCTGCAGTTCCGTTTTATTTTAGTACTTTTAATTACTCGCTTGCATGCTTCAATTTCCCGCAATTTACGTTTGGAATTCAATTAATTTTATAAAAATATTTAATTAAATTCGCTGCTATTGACAGTGTTTGTCTTTGATCATTCGTTGCTGAAATGCTGTCAATTTGTAATATTTCTGTTATTTTTATTATTTTTTCTAACCCCCTCCCCATTCAAACGTTTTTCTGATCTTTTCATTAATGTGATTATATCTAAAGTTCAAATCTATTTATATTATCGAAATTTGTGCCAAACGCATGATTTTTACTAGGAATCGTATGATTTTTTTACCAAAAAATAATTTTCGACTACTTTTTATATTTAACACCCGGATCCTACGTTTTTCCTCTAAATAATTACGTTTTTTTTGTCGGTCCCTTCAAAAACGTAAAAAACGGTTTTGTCGTGTATATATTTTTTAATTTGAAATACTTCATTTTGTCTTTATTGAAATATTCCGTGTCGTTTGAACTTATCATAAACATTACTTTAATCTCCATTCAACTGATATTTCATGAAAATCCAACAAACAAATCCATTCGACAAAGTCGAAATTCTCAACTTTCTCTAAACATACATATTTGTCAACAATCCAAATTCCCATATCGCCAAACCCAATTGAACAACCACAAAACCGATTTTCCGTTGCGTCTCATAATGCAAATATTATTCATGTCGCTTTTCTCTATCGTCAGATTTGCGACCCCCCCACAGCCCGACCGTCCATATTTTAACCCATTGGACGCCGAGCCCTCGCTAATGAAATTACACAGTTCTATCGTTTCCAATTTGCATGTCCACGGTCGAAATGATTAAAATTTCAGCGCTCGATATCGGGTTTGCTTCGGCCCGAGGTTTTCGGGACGAAAGGGATATCGTTATTAATCTTGTTTACATGTTATCGGTCTTGGCGCTGAATCTTTTATGCGTATTATATTTTGTCGATCGGTTTATTTTCGTGTTTCGGTGAAATGTGTTTGTTCGATATGTCGGATGTTCTTTGTGTAATGGAGGGCTCTCGTTGATTTTTTTTTGTTTGTCGGGGAAAATGTCGAGAATCGGGACAGTTGTTTGATTGGGTTTGTTGTAATACATTTACATGTTATCCTTTTTTATACGGAAGATTTTTTTTCGTGTCCTGTTTTTACTCGGCGTTGATGGTATTGGCGGATGTTTTTCAGTACTTTGGGGAGGTTACCATTTTGTTCATAGCAATAACTGAAACGATAACTGAAGTGATAAGGAAGGAGAGAGGGGAAGAAAGACCGATTCAAAAACGCGTTTTGCATATACTGTGCACCGACCGTCGAAGATCGAATGTAATTATTGTCGCAATCAATCACAACGCCGGCACTTTATATTATAATTTGTACGGTGATCAATAAATAAAGTTTGTAATCGCAACCGTTTTTTGGAATTCTCTCATTAACGAAAAATTTAACTCTCATTTTCTGGTCGAATTCATATTTATTTTTCGTGAAGGTAAATTACTGATGAGTTTGAAATATATAAAGAATCTTTCAATGTTGTCGTGAAAACTTAACTTTCTCTTTAGCGAGTTTTAATTACGTCTTTGTGCATTATTTAGCGAAATATGAACTGTACTTTGTTCGGGCTAATAAAAAGTTACATCGAAGTTTTCTAAAAGAATATAATACAAATATATGCGTATCTACTTCAAACTATTTTCAAATATTTAGAACGAAAAACACAATTTGCGAAACTTAAAAAAAATCCAATCAATTTCAATTAAAATTTAAAATATTAATAAATAATTTTTTTCACACCAGTTTTGAGTAGATTTTTTTAATCAATCACTGAAGTTTTACCTACATTTAGTAGGCGAATACAACCTATTCAAAATTATTCCCGAAATTTGATTTCATTATTAAAAAACCGACAGCATATAAATATGGTGAAGATCTTAAATTTCACATGACAAATTTAACGATCAAACACATATACACTTAATACAAAGTACGAAACTATTAAAGCGCGTTTTAGTGGCCGTTTAAATACGCACCGCGTGCCATAAAACTACTTAACGCTCTCGGACCGAACCGTCTTCTTCGGAGACCAATTTGTTGCAATTTCGATGATGCACCATTATTTATTCTCGGATGAAATGTGATAATGCGAAACCGTAAATGCGAGCGTAAATTCACTTCTGGTCTTATTGGGTTTCAGCAATAAGGAATGTCGGCGCATTTACGCAGTGGGATGATCTTCGTTTTCTTTACTCGAATGTCGACTTCGTGGTAGTTTTGTCGGTATGCTCGTTTTATGGTAATTGTGTTGAGATGTATATCGAAATTGCGCGGCTTTGATCTCGCTCGCTTGCGATACTCGCAATTTATTGGCGAAATTATGCGAGTTGTTGTAGATTCCGGTATACTTCCGAGGGTTATTTTCGTTTTTCTTGCGATAAGATATGGGTTGATCTATATTGTGTATAAAACGTTCGGACAAAATTTAGGATCGGCTCGTCGCGTAAGAGATAATATTTAATTTATTTTCCAAGTAAAAATCATCCAAATATTATATTATACTTGTGAAATTCGAATTTGTATAATTTTTATACGCTCAATGAATAATTTTTTCGTAAAGAATGTACGACTAAATAATTTTAGTCTTAACATAAGATGTATTAATTTTTTTTTTTGGAAATGTTACACTTGAAACGATTCCAACATAAAATCCACTATTTATCAAAGAAATATTCATGGATTATGGAATTAATGTGCCATTTCAGCCAACAAATATTAGTATAATACTTCACTGCTCAATTTTACATTTTATATTAACATAAATTCTACTCTTTTCTAAAGATTCTTTCGTTAGGGACGCTCGAAATTTGTTAGGTTATAGCAGCCATGTTGTCGAAGTGACATTTGTCAAATTTGTTGTTATTTAGTAGTTAGTGTACGGCAAATCTCCACGGAAGGTATTACGTTGAACAACTTGTGCAAATCATCAAACTTTATTGTACACACGCCGCTTAAGTTCGTATCTGTTTTTTTAAATATGTACTGTAAAATTATTCTTATATGGTCTTTATGCGTATACACTTAACGTTTATAACATCATGCTTAAAATTAATTAATTAATTCTCATAAATCATGATATATGTCTCCAGGGCTTTTTTTTACCCTGAAACGCGATGGAATGGCGTTCCGGCATCTTTTTCTCGAAATTTTAACAAATTTTTGCAAAATTTTATTTTCATCTTTATTTGAAATTTTTTTGATTTTTTTCTTGGAAGCCCTTGGCTGTAAATCTCTTTTGAATATAGGGGTATCATAGGACCCATAAAATAATTAAATTAAAAGGCTTGAAAAAGTGCGTTCTGGTAGCTTTTTAAAAAAAAAAAACACTATGTCTGATAAACAATTAAATAATTAATTTCAAAAAAGCGCGATAATTTCGTAATAGTATGGTAATTACTTTTCATGATGTCTGTATAACATTGTCGAAAATATTTTGAATTACATATAATAGATTTCATTAATAAATAATTAAACAGTATAATCGTTCGTTTACATAGATATATTTAATTTTTATTTTATCACGTAATAGTATAGTTATCAATTCACAGCCGATGTTATTAACATCGGTCCTACATACTAGAAGTATAATTTCAAAAAACATCGTTCTCACGCATCTCCCGTATTTAACCGTTTCGATCGGCCAACTCCACGGTAATCACAATGAAAACACGCACCAATTACAACAACAACAACAACAACAACAACAACAACAACCGCCCAAAAAGGCTCGAGCCCAACAGGTTGGCCCGCCCACTTCCCGGCCGCGTGCCAGGAATACCCGCCCTTATCGGGGCCGCGGACGTGACTCGATCTGATATTTGCTACCCCTGGCCCTTTCGCGGTGTCCTTGCCCAGGACCCGTGGCCTGTCCTTTGGACGGGGGGGGGCTTTTAAGGGGTGGACGTTTTGCGAATTTCGGGCTGCCGAGGAATTTTCGTTTGCGGTTTCGGGTGGTGGGTTGGTTTTTCGGCGTGTCGGTGAAAGTGATTTTTTTTTAAGGTACTTTCGTGTTAGCCTGGCGCAAATAGTCGGCATAAAACCAAGCGCCTATTGCGATTTGTAGTCGCGGCGATTGTTTAGTCGCGAAAATGGAATGCATTGTTTTAGGTTGAAGTGCGCCCATATACCATATGGGCATTTAAAACAATGCGTTCCTTTTCGCGACTAAACGATCGCCACGACTGCAAATCGCAGTGGGCGCCCGGCCTAATTGCGTGTGTATAAATCGCTAGTTGTCGGGTTGTGAATTTGTAGCCGATGTGAAAAGCACGTGTTCGAGAAACTATAAAGTTTACTTCCATTTTCTTTTAGAAAAATTGAACGTACGTGATTGGAAAAATGACGGTCTTAATCTGAAACATTGAACGTATTTATATAACGCCGCATTTTTCCAGTTAAAAGTCTGAACGCATGAATGGGTTGGATAAGAGAAGGTTTTTTTCCTTAAATATCTTATTGGTTCGGGCATTCGGATCAAAAATAAGTTTCGTACTATTATTTAAACTTATATCTTTTTAAATTGTCATTATATATAAATGTAAAATCTTGTAAAATTTTAACATAGTGTAGGTGCGCTTTTTAATTTCACTAAAAATCAATGATTGACAGCTACCGAAATGTATGTAACTTTTGCGCCAGATTAATATGAAAGTACCTTTTCGTGTGATACAGAGATATCGGTCGAGACCCGAGTATTGGAATCGGATTAATTTTTTATGAATTTTATACCAAAATTATTCCATTTACCTCTAAAATCAGAATTATTAAATAATTGATTACAATGCATAAAATATATCTCGCAATTATAACACAAACAATATCCATACAACGTACATGTATCAGCACTAAATCAGGAGTACCTTATTCAAATTTACAATGCGTCGTCAGGTTGCGCGAACTCTGCCGTTTTCACCGCTTTTCTCAAGAGACACGACCTTTCTCACTTTACCTGTTCTCACGTGAACTTAAGATTAATTAAATTTCGGTTTCCGCATTCGAAAGCGAACGCCTCGATCCGATTCTATAATTTTCATGCAGACATTTAACGTTTTTGTATCGGAAAACTGTGCTGCGCTGGGGGAAAATCCCTCATGAAAAATGTAAATAGTTGCTCCTTCGGGCGACATTAAGCCTTTTATCGCTTCTTTGCACTCTGCATGCAGATTATGTCTTTTGACCGTTTTCTGAATAAAGGAAAAATGGATTTTCGTACTTCGGTGTTTTCGTATCGCTTAAGTTCATTATGTCATTTTTTGATGTATTAGTTGGTTTGGAAAGTAATCTTTATTTTTTTTTTATTATTATACAGGGACGGTAAGGGTGGGAAACATGCATATATTTTCATGTCACGAAATCTAAATAAAAATAAGGTACTACAGAAAAAGTTTGAGATTTATGTTATTATATTTATGTGGTCCATTTTTGAGCTACTCCCTCTTCTTATTTTTATCTTTTTTTAACGTTTTATTTTCTTAAATTTCATCTTTTATTCTCTTATTTTTTATACATTTTTTTGTCTTGGATATGAAGTACAGTAAACCCTGCTATAACGTCATGATAGATTCCACCGTATGGGGTTAAGGTTTTTTAATTTTAATTTTTTTTGGACATTTTTACGTGTTAACTACTTGTTTCAAATGAATTTGAAAAAAAAAATTGAATTTGAATGCATTTCAAAGATATAAGGGGGTTTACTGTAAATAAATAAATTTTTCAATAAACAAAATAACGACATTACTTTTCAACAACAGCAGCGAATAACGAGCAATAGTTTCTAATTAATAATTATATTTTCACGCTCTTAATATTCAAAGTGATATAAATGATAATTTTTGCAAGTTAAATGAATTAAATTATACATAAAACAAGATTCTTCAATATTTCGATAAAAATATGCGCCTCGGGCAAACATTTGAACCCGCTGTCAAAGACGAGAGAACCAATTAATATTTCGTTAATGTTAATTCACTTATATAACGCAGGAATGTTTGTTCGGCGTTTGGGCCGCGGGCGAAAACCTTTTAAATACACCCCACAAAGCGAGTAATTTCGTCCGAAGTTTGATGGAAAAAGCCGGAAAGGGGAGACTCGCCGAGCATCGTGGCCGGTTTATTTTTTTTTTCGTGGAATTCGTGCCTGAAATTCGATTTGTGGATTTCGTTTTGGTTTGGTTGGAATTGTGGCGGTTTTTGTTTCGGAACAGATCAGGAGTTTTTTTGTAGAACATTCTGTTCGGATTTAAAAAATACCAGTACAATTAATGTTAACTGAAACTAAAATTTTTTTTTAATATAAATTAGTAAAGTAGAATAAATATTGAACGTGGGCTTGGGTAGGCAACCTAATTACTTTTCTTCGGTTTAATAAGATCAATTAATTAGTATGGTTTCGTTATCCATCTCTTTGAGATTTATCTTGAAAATACCTGAATTTTCAATAATATCAAAAAAGCCTCCTGCACTTTAATAGATTGGATAAAGGTAAAGAAATTATCTTTGATTTCGCGGACATAATTTTAAACTATTATAATTTGGTTAAAATTTTGATAATTGTGCAAAGCTAAGATGCAAATTTTGAGTGCAAAAAAATACGACATTTTTCTCTGGTCCTCCTAATATTTCCTTATAAGCTACATTCTAAATTTGTGTATCGGAATATATTCTAAAACTAGTGGACTAAAATATTGTGAAACATTTTGTTGTGTAAAATAACTTCAATCGCTAAGTATCTCAAAATGATAGAAACATGACTTAAACCACCATCACAATAAAGGGCACATATATAAAACGAAACTACACATACACATTGCAAACGTCCAAAACTATTTTTTCCAAATCGAAACAAACCAAAACGACCGACGCAATTCGACCGTAACGCCGAGTTTATCGCGCATCGACTGCGGCGCCATTTCCTTTTTTATTCCGTTTCGCGCGCTTTTTTCTCCCTCCCCCCCGCCATTTTTCCTGTATCCCTTTATGCAGCACAAAAGGGAAGCCCATTTAGGAGCAGAAACACATTAGCATCGCATTATACACATCTAACGCGCGGCCATTTATCAACCCGATCATACTCTCGCCAATCGCAAACGTTGCGACGTCTGAAAAAGGGGTGGCCAACTCGAAATTCGGCACGGGGAGGGGGGAGGGGGGGGTTGTGTGGAAAAATCGCATTTTTCAACATCGCTCAATATGCAAAATGGCCGTTAGGTGTGGCGCAAATGTTCGCGCGTTCGCGGCCCGGGATATACATCTGGATATTTTTTTTTATCGTTCTCTCTTCTGGGTGCGATTTTTTCATTTCGCGGAGTGTCGCAAATCAAAATATCGTATGCGTAAGGGGTGTTCGATAAAACGGGGGTTTTTGACGGTGTCGGATCGCTTTTGATGGATTAGGGACGATTTTTTTTTATGTTCGGTGCGAAAATTAATTTCGGCATTAGTGTCGAGATGTGAGATTAGTTTGTTTGTGTGACGTTGAAATTTCTGTTGACATTTTTTTTTTTGTAAAAGTTAAAAATGGTGATTTGCGAAAATAAATCGATGAGTTTGTGTTTGTAGTCATTATTTCGAAATAGAGAGAAATTTATATTTAAGTAAAACTGTCAAGTGTTGGTAATATTGTAGATATTCGGTGATATGATGTTTGCTCCAACGACACTGGCACACACTAACATTAGCACACATAACACATTTTTGAACAATTGGAGGATTATGCAACAGATATTTGATACAATCAATGATATAATTTTGATCATACCATTTCGAATTTTTTCATAAATTATCTTATATACTCGATGTTGTGTTGTCGTGTGTGCTTCTGTCGATGAGTGCCAGCGGCTTATGTGCTAGTGTCATTCGGGCAAATTTCTAGGAACCTAAAAATTCATTCGATAAATTATAGTTTATCGATTGTATCAGACGAAACAAGAAGAAACCAATATCATAGCTTTTTTCCTTGTATTTTATAATGAAAATTTGACATTTTCAGTTCTCACTAGCACATCTGTAATGTCAAAAAACCAAATGACCTTACAATTAGATCAACCCCACATAATCGCATAACTGCAAACTTCGCCAAACCGAAAAATTCACTTTCAACTAAACAATCAATTCATCATAAGCCCACTTACAAACTCACCTACGTATTAATTTAAATTCACAAAAAAAAAAACAACAACACTTCACCACCACCGAAACGCCACTCGAACCACCGCGGCGTTTTCGTCCGCGTTTCGAAAGGGGCGCTTCCCGCCTTTTATGCATTTCGAAAAGCCGACGAACAGCACTTCTGGCAACACTTGTCTCGTTTCGCGAGTGGGCTCGCCGGCGCCTCGCTAATTGGCGCCGGACGGCCCGTTAAAGGGTTAACATCTCGTCGCGAGCGCAGAACCGTCGCATTTTGTGTGTTCGGTTAAACGGGGACACTTTTAAACGCCTAGTTTTGCGATGAGTGTTTTGTGTGTGTGTGTTTTTTTATATATATATATTCAACTAGTCCGACCCAGAAATTCTGGTTAAATATAGGTTTGGTACAAGTTTTTCACTCCAAATTAAATTTTTTCCATATCAAATTGAATGTTTTCCATTTCAGATATGTCTCCGTTGTTACATTGTCAAATTACAACAAATATTACAAGAAGCGTTATAAATTATTATACAGTAATCTCCTATATAACGTCAAGATAGGTTCGACATAATAGGAGGAAATTTAGGAAATCCAATAAATGAAATATTTTCATTTTTCTTTTTTTTTTTGATATTTTTACGAGTTAATTGTTTTTTTCTAATAAATTTGAAAGAAATTAAAAAATTTGAATTTAAATGCATTTGAAAAAAAGTGACGTTATAGGGGGGATGCTGCTGACGTTATAGGGGGGACGTCATAGGGGGATTAATGTATTTTAAAAGCGTCAAGTAATCGTTTAATTCTTTTATTCCTTTTTTCTGTTTTCCGGAAATTAAAATTCATAATAATGAATATGTAAATAATAAATTTGAAATGAAAAATATTTAATTTGAAATGGAGGATATTCAATTTAAAATGGAAAGTGTTTGGTTTGAAGTGGAAAACATTCAACTTGATGTGAAAACCTGTATGAAACGAAAATTTGTGTCATTATAACATATCTTTCAAATTTTGTTTTGAAGTACTGTTTAAATTTATTAAATCAATCAATATATTATATTTAGTTTTATTTTGAGAATTAAACGACTTATAGTTTTCGTTAATTTATACTGTAGAATATAAAATAAAAATTTTAATTACATAAATCCATATATAAATTTAGATGAATTTAAAATTGATTAATTATGTCAGTTTTCGAAAAATCGGCAATTAGTTTTATTTTCGTACGCAGTTTCGAATATATCAAAGAATTTTCGTAAATATTAATATTCTCATACAAATTACAACGCGATGAGAGAAGACGTGATGATTCAATGCCAATTTTTACATAACACATTACTCTAATTTCACACACCGTAATATTTCTTCATTCAGCGGAATGTCACATTTTTTTTGACATATCCGCTAAATTTAGCCGAATCGGAAAGGTGTATTGGGAGAGCGTTCTCAGAACTTTTCAGCGTCAGCGAAAACGAGAAGAAAAAACGCAACAGCATTTTTGAATGATCAAAAGCCATCAATGAAAGCTTTTTTTTCTATATGAAAATTTTCACGTGAAAAAAAAAACATAAAAGCATCCGTCGCCGACATTTACTAATGAGAGATATTTGCTGCAACTCGTAACGAGCTAAAAGTGCTCGTTCCTAGAAATAAACCGAATCAACGCGCCGAAATTTATTACGTCCGAATAGAAATATGGTTATTTTTGATAAATCAGATGCAATATAATATTTCATCTGTGTGTTTTCTATCAAATTTGCGCATATTTCACGGTCTAATTACCGCGAGAAGGTTTTAAGTCGCAATTGATTTGTCGGCGTTGAATCTGAATTATGTACGATGTTATTGCAGAGATGTTCGAAAATTTTCTGTAATTTTTTTTTTTTTTTTGAGAATCGTCTAGTTTCGAAAAACTATATTTCAATGAGATTAGGTCGTTTGTAACGTTTTGAAATTTATTTAAAGTATTAGATTTTTTTCAGATTGTTATTAATTCACAGAGTAGACATTTTGTATAAAATCATACGTTACAAAATGGACCTCATTGTTTACTCGATTTCTTAGTTTTACAAACGTTTTGGTGGATATGAGTCATTTTTAATTCTTTCAAAAAATTTCATATTAGAGTCGTTAAATCATTCACAAAAAAGTCTCAATTGATTATACATTCAAAATTAAAACGTGAGGTATTGTATGAAAATTTTCATAAAATTTCAACAATTCAAATACATATTTTTTCAACGTTTGAATGTGTGCCCGTTATTATGACAACGGCGCAAGTCGCCAAAATTAATTTATCGTTCTGAAAAAAATTCATAACTTAATAAAATTAAATGAAAATTTGTTTAAATTGTAATGCATGATTCATTTTCATTTAGAAAATACTTAAGTTTAGGTCACACGTGTGAAAAACCAAATAAAATTAGCGTCCAAGATCGGAGTGTCGGCTTAAATCATCCCGTGAAAAAGTGCATTTAAGTTGCTAATAAATCAAAATATTGTTTTTTTTTTAAATATTTTGTAACAGTTTATTTGTGAAACAAAATGAAATTAGAAACGTATTTTTTTTAAATTTTATTTTTCTCCTAAATACCGCGTCTAAAGATCGTCTACGCAAAACGAGAAGATTTATAAGAAAATATCCAAAAAACACATATATCAATGGGAAAAATTCGAAAAACAAACAAACGATGACGCAAAACAATCGCTTAAAACATAAAAAAAATGGCGCGGCGGGCATTTCGAACTGTCAAAATTTTTTCGGCATCAAAAAGTCGCAAGCGACGCGCATAAATCACAAACGTCCGACGTTTTAAAACACGGTGTTCGCCGCCGTTATTTATCGCATTAGCGTAAATAATATAAATACGCCCGCGGATAGTTTCTGGTGTTCCGGTTAAACGCTCGGCCGGTTATTTTTACGGGGGAAAAGGTCGGCGGTAATTTCTGCGAAAGTTTGACAACCTGCGGTCTAGACGCCGCCTCACTGCCAAGTCCAATAAAAACAATTCTTTATGATGATGCAAGTGAACAATAATACGCAATAAATTTGAACGTGCGAAAAACAAGATGTTTTCGTTCGATTGGGGAAATTCGCCGTTATGGTTTTGCTCCGAATTCGATTTTTAGATTTTTTTTCGTTTGAATCGGTGTGTTTGTATGGAAAGGGGGTTGTGACGTTAACGCCCGCGTGTTTTTTTGAGGTTGTATAATAATGTCGTTTTTTTAATCTTTTCGAAGAAAAATCTTAAATTTTTTTGTTAGTGTTAAAATCTGAAGACGTCAATTTCTAAGAACAACTTTAATTGAATAAAATGTGTGGTTTATGAATTGGTGTCGATTTTAAAATTAATCTTTAATTAATAATTAATGTTTTTCTGATGTAGTATAATAAGTATTATATGAGGGGCTCGGCAGTTAATAGTGTTAAGTGAAATTTGTCACTTTTGGAGATATTAAGAAAAATAGTTTTCAAAAAACAGTTTACATGCAAATAAAACTAGGAGTAACCCGACTTAGTACTGTCATATTTTGAGAGAATGTGGAATTATTAATTTTTGTAGTAAATAAAAGAAACTGAATTTTATAATTTTGGCGCTTAACACAATTATTTACTGCCGAGCCCCTTATATAATAACACCGACTGTTTAATTAAATTTTCTTATCACTCAATGAAAATTCTTTTAGTGTTCTGACGATGCTAAACTTTAAATATGTCAAGATTCAAAGAATAGTTGAGCAAATGTGGTGTGGTAAATAGTTAAATGTGTGTCCTTGATGTCGATCTTAAAGTTAATCTTTAACACATTAAAAATTTAAATAATGATGTATTATATATCATAACAAAATAATGATAATAAATGTATCGGTCAATTTTTTGTGTATTTCGATCGTGCTTCATAAAAAATTCTAATAAAAGTTTTTATAATTCGCGCTGAAAAAAATTCAGTGATTATTTTTAACGACTTTTGTAATTTTTCCCCCAGTTTCAATGAATAAGATATATGTTTTTAAAACTTTTCCGCAAAGTTGCGTTATGAATATTAATTTCACATTAAGACAGTTACTGAGTACTGTACTACGAAACAATTATGTGAGAATACAATTTCACAGAACCACCAAAACGTTTCCATTATTTAGAACAAAATTAGTACAGTCATGCAAAAATTATACATAAACAAATTTAATATTTCAATTTAGACGTGTAACACGACTCGAGTCCATTTGCGAAACGGAATCCCGACTCGCGGAATCATTGTTTATTTAAAATTTCTAAACGAAGAAGCGGCCAAATTTAAATTTTAATATGAATCTTACGGACTATTCCCTTTGCCGTAGAATTTAATATAACCAAGATACTGTTTATCTTATCTGAAAACCCACGTACACACCGTGATACCTTCTGAAACGATATTTTCTTGCCGACGCGTTTCTCTATTAAAACGTTTACTTTACGGCCTCAATTCGCAATAAAACGGCCATTTTTATGCAACGATTCGAAATTCGGCGAAAACGCGCACACAAAACAGTCACAGTCTCGTAAATTGGCGGGAAAACTCGGGATTTAATCTCTTTGACAATGTTATGGAACTTCATGATTAAATTCTATATAATTAGATCTAATTTTAATCAGTTGAATACGAAACATTTTCGTTTTTAAATAAATTTGGAACTTTGATCCATTATATAATATTACTATTATTGAAACATTGAAACTATTTTTATTAAATAATCTTTGAGTATCATACTAACACGTAAAATTCTATAATCATTAGAGTTTATTATATGGCTTAATCATTGATTCAATATTTATTATATAAAAAGTCAATGTATGAAATCAAATAAACATTAAAACCTTATCTATTCAACAAAATAGAGCAAACTGTTCCGAAAATAATTGACTAAATAAATCACAGCGTGTCAAAAATGAAATATTACTGCAGTTGGCTGAAATTAACCGAATAAAAAAACTAGTATGATTTTGGTATGTCCGAAAAAATCTGTCGCGTCGTAGAGGGTGGTTCAATTTGAAGTGTCCCGCCGGGGGATGTTCAATCGTTTCCGTTTTTGACATAATTTTGACAAATCGCGATCGCCTTCGGCTAATCGGAAAATTTTACGGTTCCGCTCGTAAAAGATGTGCCGTTAAGACCTAAACCAGTTTCTGTCAAATTGCATGACCGTCTTAAATCAAGTTTCAATGACAAGCGAATGACGTTTATGTAATTCGTTGCGTCGAATCTCGATGTCAAAGGGTCGTTTTTTTATATATTTTTAATTCTTATTTTAATACTGGTTTTCAAATTTGACATACTCGAGGATGTTTTTTCAATTCGGGCTAAAAATATATTTTTACATTTGAAAAACAATTCTTGGTATTTAAATTGTTTTTTTCCTTATCATTGAAATATGTTATGACTTTTATTATACTCCGCATGCAGATTGCTTATCTACTGTTTTTACATAAAAAAATGGATTAATGCGTTTTTATATCGTCAACATTCATGAAACTAATTTTCTTCTTTTTACTTTTCAGGTAAGTGTCGCTCGGAATCTTATTTCAATTTCCGTCGTAAGTAAATAGAATTTTTATTATATAAAATCGTTCAGGTTAAAGTTTCGAATCATTTCATCGACTATAATATATATATTTTTTTTAAATCCGAGCCAAACTTTAATATTTAAATTATGAAATAGAACTACAAGCTAATACAAAAATAATATTAAAATAAATGTGGTTTTATTATATTTTTAAAGTTTTATTTAATCATTAAATGTTCTCTTTTCCTGTTTTATTTGTTTTGTCATTATTAACTTTCATAATAATGAATAAATGTATATGTCACAGTTCAAGCGTAAACTTTTGTTTATTTATACCCATACTTGCTTGGGTATAACCAAACTATCGATTTTAGTTTGAATGTCAACTGTCAAATTTTACCTACATGTAATTGCGTCTAAACTAAAAACAGACGTCATAAGTATCATGCAACTAGGGTTAGGTTGGGTTAGCGTTTTTAGCTTGAGTTGTGAAAACGTATTCAAAACAAACTCTCGAAGTTCAAACTGTCACGACGGGTAGGCACTATGCGTATTTCTCGATCATCAGTTTACATACCAATTTCAACCTTATTAATATTTAGCATAAGAGCGTTATCTGAGTGCATCACACTAACAATTGGTCTAGATCTGTTTTGAAGGTGTATAAACAGACTAGTTTGTTCGTGCACAAATTAAGTGGACACTCAAACTGTAACATATACATAATACACAATTTAAAATAAAAAAGTATTTGGTTTGAAGCTGAAAACATTCAACTTGACCTGAAAAACCTGTTTTTTTCAATAATATACATCAAACGAACGCTTGCGATTATGTAATATTAAAAATAATGAACGCACCAAAAAACATCTAAATAAACCACGATTATTCATCAAGGAAAAAGACCACACAAACAATTCACGCCCGAATCAAAACAAATTCGCGAAGCTTTTAACCGTTTTGACGAAAACTCGACAAAATATTTGTGCGCAAAGTGAGCGTGCGTCAATTATTCGCTCGCATTTATCGGGTCCATTATTTATCGATAAAGCGGATAGTTTATTTTGCATGTCGATCAATCATTCTTTCGTTTTGTTTCACGGTGAAATTGGACGTTTCAATTTGTTTAAACGCGCGTCGGACGAGTTGCGGTAATCGATCGGCAATACACGTTGTGTATTACCGGAGTTAATCGCGGATCAATGGGGCTTTTCGCTTGTGCGGTAATCGTGTGATCTCTTTTGATGGTTTTATTTAAGGGTTTAATTCGATGTAGATCTATGGTTTCGATGGGGTTTGCAGTGCGTGCAATTTCATTGTTGAGTATCGCGATATTCATTACGAGAACTAATAAATTCGATTTATTACCGAATTTGATTCGGTACTAAAACTAGGGAAATAAAATCTATACTAAAACCAAAAGATTTAAGCTTTGTTTGTTTGTTACGTTTTATTTTTAGCAATTTTTTCGAAATGCATGAAACTTTCATTGACGTTTTAACGAAATCTATTGAGTTTTTTTTCAGACAGGAAGTCGACTTTTCTTTGTCATGTGATTGACTATTTTATTGTTATCTTTTTTCCATTAATTCTCGTTTCATAAAAGACCAAAATTTAATATTTGTAATTACTTTTCTATTATGCTACAAAGTCATAAAATATAATTAAAAAAAAAAAAAAAAAATTTTAATAATGAAAATAGCTCACATATTTCGCACAAAAATTCAGACCGAACAGTGTTTATTTATTCTATAACTATTTTAATTACTGAAATATATTCACAGTTTAAAATTCGCTACACTTTTGTAAATATTTTCATAAAAAATAAATCGAAATATATACATTCCACACATCGAAAATCAACGCTTCCAAAATTATAAAACGATTCGCTTATCGGCTAACGATTTCGAAGTTAACGAAACATTCCAAGCCGAACGATTTTCCCCTTTCCCGCCAATAAAACCGAATTAATCGAGAAACAATAACCGTGAGGAGAATTTAATAACGTTCGAATGTCGAACAGCGGTCCTCAACCGTCTTATCTGTTCCTTTCGAAACGCGCCTAGTGTTTATATATCTTCCTGGCTATATAATACAATAATATATCTGCGATATTGTACATCTGTAGGGTATTGTACGAGGGGGGGCAGAACCGAAAGTCGCAGAGTTGTTTGGGTATTTTATGATCGCTTTTCGTTTTGGCGATATATCGATGTATAACAATGCAGACTTATATTTATTGTAAATTTTTTTTTCGTTGCAATGAAATTTATCGGAAGTTCGGATTTTTTTTATCATGTGAGCATTTCGTAATGAAAAAGGTAAGATAAATCTAGATAAGTTGTTGAAAAGTACTGTTTTGTAAAATCATCTCAAACCAATGATTATGTCATTTATTGTTTAACTTTGATGAGTAAAAACTGACTACTAATCAACACTAACAGTTCAACAAAACTGAAATATTAATTTTAAATAAATATTTTAATTTTAAGTTGCACATATACATATTTTCTTTTTAATCAAAGATTTAGTTGTGTAAAACGAAATGATTTATGCAGTATAAGCGACATTAAATACGGTTTGTATATAGATTCAATCGCATATCATTAACCTGGGATGATTTTTAGTATTTTGATTCCTTCAGAGTTACTTAAATTTTCTGACGATTTTGTACTACACATTCCTTTCAATCAGATCACCAAAATCCTAATAAAACGACACGCAATTCGACAAACATCAAAATTCCTCGAACAACTTTCATTTTCAAATCAACTACACAACCTTCACTTCCCTTCCACAGATTCGAATAATTACTTATTGTCAGTTTTGATCGCGAAACCCTCATCTGTAATTGTATACGCAGACTTCCATCGCTGTTACATTTCAGAAGTTATACATCTACGATATTGTGATTGTATTCAGATGGGTGGGCGGCTGTCAATTTTCAGCAGGTGACGTAGACGCGGGGAGGGTTGATTTATATCGTTTCGTGAAATATATATTATTTCATTATGCGTGTATTTTCCGTACAAGAAGGGGGCGAATCTGCGAAAAGATGATAGAGTCGTCTTTTTTAGTGTATTATACGCACGTTGGCATATGTCGTTACAAGACGGCGTCTATTGAACGCGAAATCATATTATTTTTTTTATTATGCGGATTTATTGTCGTGGCGGTGAAGGTGTTACGTACAGGGGCTCGAAAGTGATGAAAAATTGATATTCGTTTTATTTTTTTTTGAGTCTGATGTAGAAATTTGTAATTATGGTTCTTAGACAAAAGTTCTTGGATACAAAACTCCCTGGGAATTTACCCCCTGTGCATTTTTTTTAGGAATCAACCCCCCGCTTTGGATAAATATTGCTTAAAAATAGTAAAAAAATAAATAATAATTAATCTATACGCCAATATACGGTGTGCGGTCGTAAAAAATATACAATTTCCAGTTATCTTATAATAATGAAAAAATCAATGATATGTATGATGGCGGTTTTTACAAAAAACTAATTTTGCGCTCCTCCCCCAGTTTTATTAAAAAATCCTAAATCGAAATGTTGATTATATTCATAATATTTTAATATTTCTCGCTGAATTTTAAAATTATTGCATACGAAACAATTATCTTAAAAACAGTTACTTTTACGAATATATAGCTCCAACACGTTTCACAAAACCATAATTGCGCTCCCTTTCTCAATAATTTTCTCCCAAAACATTTTTATGTGTAACTGTTGAGGGGGGGGGGGGGTGTAAATGAATTTTTTGTAAAAATCAACGCATAGTTCTGTTCACCAATATTTTTTATTTGTATTTTCGATTTGCCTTTTCAGCCGTGAATAATTCCAATTATTTTATATTTTCACAAATATAAATCAATCGAATGGAATCGGACACCTGTCAGAACTATGTACATCTAACTAATATAGTATTACCGAATAGAAAGTGACCTCTTTAATGCGATACAGTACTTTTTTCAGCAAGCACTCGACTGAAAATGATCGCGCATGGACGCACCGTAAATACAGCAAAATTTACGCGAGATTTTATTATTCGTGCGTACATTTATTTTTCGGAAACCCGAATAAATAAAATGACTCGCAACGACGCGACATATGAAGTCATATAAAAGCGGCGCATGTAAAAAGCATATTTAAAAAAGTTAGTAACGTTTTATTGGAGCTTTTCATGCGTATACCGAAAAAAAAAAAACGTTTCTGATATGCGTTTGTTGCGAATTTTTTTTTGCGAATATTATTAACGGTTTGTGTTCGTGTTAATTTTTTGGATGGTTTTTAATTTTTGTAAATTGCAACATTCGAATGATGATTCGTTAAAAATAAATGCTTTTGTTGATTGGAATGAATATATAAGTTTTTATTGTTCGTTGAAGTTAATATACGCTTATCAATATTTGAATCGTTTTCAAAGAATGATTTCATTATTTCATCTCATACGATATTAACCGTACGACTTTATATAGACTCATCTATAACTAGATCTTCACCAAACCTTCAAAACACATTAAAAACAAAAATTGTAACACGTTCGCGATCTTCATCTCCAAAGGACATCTTATTTATATTTCTCCACATACACACAACACGAAAAATCTCGCTCTCGATAAAAACGGCGCGATACCGAAACCCATTTCGCCTTCCATCACGCACGACATCCTTTCGAAAAGGACCCTCATACGCGACACGCAATAATATAATACACACATATAAAATATAGAACGGAGACGCTCCCGTTTTGACACGTGCGCCAATTGTTGGCAACCGCTGCGAGGATCCCGCAACGGGAAAATCACGTACCGAGTTCAAAATTCAATTTTAAGAGCCCGGCGAATCCGCCCCCTGTTATTCCTGCGGGATGGCCCGCTTCCTGGGCGGGGTTCTTGTCGGGAATGGGGTTAGAATTTATGGGACGTTCGGTTGAAATGCGCTAATTATTAATTTTTCGTCCCTTTTTGTTTGGTGGTTTTTTTGCGATTTCGGGGAGTTTCGGTTGGAGTTTTTTTGTTTTCTATGAGTGTTTGAATGCATTTGTTTTGTAATGGATATGAATACAATTGTAAGAATTTTATTGATCATCAGGTTGAGTAACAAGTGGCGCGGTTTGCATGTGGAAGTGTATATTTTTGACATAAGACTATTGTTTTTTTCCCGACTTTGTCCGTAATGATCGACATTCATTGTTTTTTTCCCAAATTCGTCTATAATATCGATTGTAATTTCTATTTTTATCAATTTTCAGATAAACCGATTATAACTGACTGTTTTATAAAGGATCATTTTTAATATGCAAACTCGTCTAGAGTTTCTTTCCTCTTATTACTATTCAATGAAGATACTCGATAAGGAAAACATGCCAGAGAGAAACTCTAAATCAGCGTTAATACTAAAAACAACCCATTTCAAATAGTTTTAGTTCAATTGTACTTTAATCCTTATAGAAACCGCGTCACTTGTTGCTTAACTTGAGTGTTCAATGGGAACCAGTGTTTTCAACAAAGCTCAACTGTTAACTAGATCATTTGTTTTCGATAATTCTTTGTTAAATATTATTAATAGTTTTTCAATGATTTCATCCATCCATCGTCAACTACAGTAAACCCTCCCACGACGTCATGATAGATCCCACGTTATAAGGTGTTAAAGTTTTTCAATTTTAGTTTTTTTTGAACATTTTTACGTGTTAACTACTTATTTCAAATACATTTGATTTTTTTTTAAATTTTAATTTGAATGCGTTTGAACGATATAGGGGGGGGTTTACTGTATAAGTATTTGAATTGTACCCGAGAGATATTCTAAGATTTAATTAAACAAGACAATTCATACATTTTATAACGTGATCGATTTATTCCCATATTTTACGATTTTCTTCACTTTGATCATATTTCTTACTCATGCATTCTTTTTCCTACCATTTCCTAACCCAATTTATCGCATTTGTCTGATAAGATATTCTCCTGCAATGGATAAATAACAAGTTGCTAATGATGATGCATTCTTTCCTTATCGTTTCTTTAAAAAAACTTTCAGCCGTATCTGAAAAGTCGCATCATACATTAACTGATTCAATATCAAACGAATCCTCTTACCGCATTTGTCTCATAAGACCTTCTCCTGCAATTGATAAATAACAAGTTGCTAATTAATAATGATGCATTCTTTTCCCCATCATTTCTCAAAAAAAAAACTTTCACCAGTATCTGAAAAGTCGCATCATACATAAACTGACACAATATCAAACAAATATCCACGAAACCTCAATCCGAACCCATTCACATCAGCGCCGTAACGAAATCTCGTAAAACAATTAAAAACACGCGTTCTCGTTTTCGTGGGTTTTTCTTCAGGCGTTTTCGTGAAACACGAACACAATAAATCATAGCCAGCGACGATTTCCGAAACGCTTTGTTTTGAAATACGGACGACACGTGCATCAAAGACCGGCCCCGACATCAAAGCGGAGACCGATTCTAATGTTTCATGAAGAACATGTGTTCTGAAAGCTTAGAACGCGCGTTGCGAAAACAAAACGCGTATTGTTAGATCCGAAATATTTCCGATGTGTTATGAATGTCGGCGTGCCAATTTGTCGGCGCGAATGTGTCGTGTTTGAATCGAATTTTTTTTTCCGGATGTGGACCGATCGAAATTTGATTGTTGATGTGTGTGCGGAATGGGAATTGATTTGCGGTCGGCGAATCGTTGGGAATTTTGATGATGGTTGAAATTATATAGAAATCTATATCGAAAATTTTTGAAGTGTAGTTGAAAAGTTTTAAATATTCAGGAAACGTTTGGGAAAATTCGTAAAATTTCCATTTTGAAGCGTTAAATCCTACTATTTAAAATGTTTTTTAGGAATTTTGATATGTTATATGTACTTTTGTTTTCAACTGTCTAGTTTAAATTATATTGAATTCTAAAAGTTTATCGTTTCATTTTGTATATAATTCAAAACTTTAACTGAAAAAAATAATTATTTTATAATTGATATTAATTCTCGACACTAAGAACTTTTGACACGTGACACTTAAAATCTAGATCTGACTTATGTTCATTTTCATTCGTACATTTTACGCAACATCGTTTCAATCATTCGTATTTGCTCGAATTTGTTTTCAGAATCGCAAATTAATTAAAGATAAATTATCAATATGATATTAATTCGTCTGAAATTCTCGGAGCCGAAACTCGCCTTCAGTAACTTACGATCGGATAATATTGCGTATTCGAACAAGTCGACGCCGTCTCGCAACATCTGTACAACGGATTATTATATTAATATAATAATAATATTTAAGGCTGTACAATCGCAAATACAACGCGGCACCCGAACCGGGGGAGAATCTGAAAAATTTTCCGAAGGGAGACGCCACTGTAAATAAAATTTCCCGTATGAATTATGGCCGCGCGAAGAAAAAGCAATTAAGGGATAATTTCGAGACGGACGAGATTACAGTTTAATTAAAAGCACTCTCGCCATGAGTCCATGCGGAAGTTTTCCTCCCTTCTCGCGTACAGTACGTCGACACATAATTTCACTATTAAATTCCGCATAATTGCCGCACTTTGTGCGTTTTATAAGGGCGTCGAGCGCTTTGTGTTATGCGAAGAGTGTGAAGTTTTCGCGCGTGAAGTTGACATGGGAATTTCGGATTTGTTTCGTGCGAGGGCTTCTTCTGGAGGTTTTGAGTTTAGCCGTTTTTCGTCAGTGTACATCATTTTGAAAAATTCAATCTGTTCATTTTAAATTTTTTTTTTGTCCTTGATTGTTTTTGTCTTGACTACGTTTCTCTCTTGACTGCATTTCTGTTTTGACTACGATTTTGTGTTGAATTTGCTTCTGTCTTGACTGCATTTCTGTTTTGACTACGTTTCTGTCTTGACTACGTTTCTGTCTTGACTACGTTTCTGTCTTGACTACGTTTCTGTCTAGACTACGTTTCTGTCTCGACTACGTTTCTGTCTCGACTACGTTTCTGTCTAGACTACGTTTCTATCTCGACTACGTTTCTGTCTTGACTACGTTTTTGTCTTGACTAACAATAAGTGTATTAACTGGAGGCACTGTGAAATTATTAAGGTTATAGATCAAATATTTGCTTTTTGATATAGGGCATAGTCAAAACCAAAATCGATTCTGTGCTTGATAACAATTATTGATAGCGAAATTTTATTTAAACAATCTAAAAATAGACTATTTATTTATCTATAGTTTTTGATATTTGCTGTTTTTTGATAAAGAGATCAAAGAGTGAATTTGAATTCGAAAAAATATTAAGAATCAATATCTACTATCTTTTTCTTTAGTTATACTTTATACCTTACAGTTTTCATACTTTTCAACTTTAAGTCGTTACTGCGATGATTCATCGATAGGAAGTTTTTTTTTCGCAAACACATCCCTTTATCTTATCCATTCATATCATCTGACCTAGATATATTAGACATATTTGAATTTTTATGGTTTGAACACTTTCTTTTGAATAAATTTCCATTTCAGTAATTACAATAAATAAATTCAACGATTTCGATCAGTTACACCGTTTAATGTACTTGAATCAAATTTTTCATTCATGTATATATATATTTTTACAACATTGCTATCATTTCGTTCTTATCAATCACTTTACACAAACCCAACAGAACAATTTCATCAAATTATCGAATCGACCATACAAAATTTGCACGAGACGTAAACAAAGCGACATTGAAAACGGTAACTGGGAAAGTTTGCGAATACAATTATTCGCACGTTTGCGATAAATATACGTTTCAGGGACGAGGCTTTTCTCGGATTGAATAATTAATGGCGCTCAAATGTAAGAACTGTCAGATTCGCTTTTGAAGCGTCTGTCGCTATTAATTTCGATTCGAGTTTCCGAGTTGTGTGTTCGTTTTGTTGTGCGATTGAAATAGTTTTGGTTTTTCTATGAAAAGTGTTTCGTAAAAGAGATTGATATATTATCTTCGTAATGAATGTATGATGAAAACTTTCTTATTTTATCGAAGATTTTCTTTTTTTCTTTTGTGAAGATAAGTTTTGGTGAAGTGAATTCTGAAACTCGGTTATTTATTCATATACTGATCGCATCATATATCGTTTAACTTCTGTGAATGGTGGATATCAATTTCGACATATTATTTGATTTCTAATAAAAAGACAATTGATGAATGTAATTATATGATATTTATATTAAAAGAAAATTGATATAAAATGCATATTATTTCATTTATATCTATTCTCAGGTACATATCGCTTAAATAAACGATACAGTAAACCCCCCCTATAACGTCAAGATAGATTTCACTTTATATGTAGTAGGTTAAGGTTTTTCAATTTTAATTTTTTTTTTTACATTTTTACGTGTTAACTGTTTGTTTCAAATGCGTGTGAAATTTTTTTTAAATGCATTTGAACGATATAGGGTGGGACATTATAGGGGGAGTTTATAGTATTTGTAAAGACTCTATATTTGAAATATATTATCACTATATTTTATTACTGAAGAAGACGATGCGTAACCACTTCAGTTATCATTTCCCAGGATAATCACTGAAAAGTGATCATCTACGTCAGGGTTACCTGATATGATAAAAAATTAAAAAAATAATAATTTCATGTTTTTTGAAATTAAATTGTTTTAAGTAATTTTTTAAAATTAATTACAATCTTACTTTTTGTCATAATATTATCTATAAAAGCTCGTGGATCAATTCTTATATTTTCAAGACAATTTCGTCCGAAAGTGCCGACACCGAAACTTCATCTATGTAAACGAATGCAAATTTCCCGCATCTTAAAAAGAAAAATATAAAAAAAATCGTCCACCAACTCTAATCTAAACAAGGTGCTAACGAGATTCAACTTCGCGCTTTCGCCGTATGGCAACACTAACGAGAAAAAGATTGCCATGCGCTGAAAGCTCACGTCAACAATGCACCGTCTAGATTGCGAGTCGGCGATAAATTTCCACTACAAAAGATCCTTTACACGTTTATATGTGCAATATAAAATGGAAACTACTACCACTTCACGTCGCCGCGTGAAAATGTTATCACTTCCAAGCGCAAACCGTGAAAGTGTTCAGCGAAATGATTCCTGGGAAAATTTTCATGTACTTTTGCGATGTCAACGGCTTCGTTGTGTTTCGGTGTTTTCTGATGTTTTTTTTTTATTTTTGATATTCGTTTTGCACCATTTTTTATATTGCTTGGATTAAAATGTTAGCCTTTTTTTAGATCAGACGAATGAAAAATGAAATGTTCAACTTTACGTTTCCGTGACGGATTCATTTTTGCGATGGGGAAAATAATTTCATTCAAAGTCAGTTTATTTATAATATGATTGTAAGTTCAGACGTTTTTCCTTATTGCGAGTACTTTTTTTTCCAACTCTTGAGAAGCTATGAAAATCTACTCTTGCAAATATTATATAAATCCTTTACTGACAAAATTGCAAAATTCACTTATATAACCATTTCATTCATTATTTATTTACATATTTTTTGCGATGTCAAAAGTTATCGGTGTAGATTCAGTTTGTAAAACATACATAAGAACATGATACATTTCATATGTATATTTATATGAATAAATTTCTATTTTCCACATTATGACATTAATAACGGAGATAAGTAAGGACGTATTAAGACTTTTAAATGCGGTTTTTATAAAAAAATTCCGATAGTGACGCACACAACCGGTACAATTTTATTATTGATATACTAGTATGTAGGCCCGATGTTAGTAACATCGGCTGTGGATTTGTTAAGAAACGAAAAAACTATAAAATGTGAAAACCCGATTGTGTGAACCCGAAATATGTACCCGATTTGAATATTTAATATTTAATTAATAAAATC
>JAOXNN020000029.1:3361654-3375185 GCA_028571205.2 Hydropsyche betteni | reverse complement strand
GATTTTCGAGCTCGAGAATGATGTAAATAGTGATTATAGCCGTTATTTTAATGGGCATACAGGCTAAATTGGAATGGAAAAGCCAGTAGTAACATCGGCTACCCGATGCCCGTACTCGGTTTGAATAATAAAACCAGTTCATTTATTATCGTCACAATTACGATGTATAGGCAAAGACAGAGGCAGTAGGTATTAAGCTTCATATTATAGACGTTAACTGTATACGCATATGAAGACCATATTCGCGAAAAAGTCGCGACCGTCATCGAACAGATACACAGAGGGACACACACACAGATATCCGCCATTATATATAGGGGATAGGTATCGGCAACCTCTTTTGACTGCAGGTCAACATCGGAATTAAGAAAACGTTATGTTATAGCAATGGTATTCTTTGAGTTCGGTTTATAGATAAGTCGCTTTAAAACGAATACAGATGACTAAATTTTCGGTAGTTTTTACTTAAAATGCATTTTATGTGTGAAAATATTTGTTTACATTTATAAATATAATCGGACGCGGATGAAATAGAAAAGGTATCTTTTTTAAAGTTCAAAGTTTCGTAGGAAACGATGCCCAGCGCGTATAGTTATCACGAGAAGATGATTATCCTCGTTTTTACTAAATCTTTCCGTAATATCTTGGATTCATCCATCTATAACCTATTTTTAAGGGGACTGAAGTGGATCACTTACAATTATCAAATGAGTTGTAGGTTGATGCTTAATTTATGATGGAATATGGTTCTAGGTTTTTTAATCATTCCGCAA
Source organism: Hydropsyche betteni (assembly GCA_028571205.2). Classification (NCBI taxonomy): domain Eukaryota; kingdom Metazoa; phylum Arthropoda; class Insecta; order Trichoptera; family Hydropsychidae; genus Hydropsyche; species Hydropsyche betteni. The sequence continues at coordinate 3,374,412 of JAOXNN020000029.1, read as the reverse complement.
ACCCTAATATTAAGCTGTTTCTTTTTTTTGAATTCCGCTTTTCCATATATCTTGCACGTTTGTCTAGAAAATAAGTACGCGAATCTGTAGGATACGAAGCTTTCATTATAACATTCCGTATATCCCTCGAAAATCCTTTGCTTTAATAAAATTTAAATTAAAATTTTTCACAATTTTAAACTGCAGCTTCTTTCAGCGTTATGTTACTCGCAGTTAAATGCATATGAAAGATAATGGACTTATTTGAATATTTACGTAATGCTTTTTATTCATTTAAATTCTACTGTGATCTTTACTAAACATTTCGACTATGTCGATTTTTATATTAAAATTATTGTGAGTTTTGTATCTGTACGTTTCGTTTGTACTACGTACTTAGGTCTGGATTCCTTTCGCTTTTTGATAGCCTCACTTTTTTTCGTGCACTCGTTTTCATTCGAAATTCGAAAATGTTGGGATTTTTGCGGCAAGCGTACGATTTTTCGTTTCATTGTTGATTAAGCAGTGAAAGCCGTTCTTTTTTGATTGGAAACCAAAATTGATTAGGGACATATCCCCACGTCTCGTTTCATAAGACTGTCGTTTTTATAGTTTCATATTAACTTTATCACTCAAGATATAAACGACTCGAAATAGACAACAACAAATTCTTACAAAATAATTGCGCAATGAAATATTTAAAATTCGTCGAATATTTCCGCGGGAAAAAAAAATAATAAAACAAAGTTTTTTTCCACCTATTCATCATCCGGTCGTTTCCCACGTACATGCGTCGGGATTAGTTTTTCCGCGATTTTTCCACGACGGACATAAATCATACTGAAAAACACACACTCACCCGTCCCGACTGTATAAAAACGCATTTCATCTGTGCGCTTTTTTCAGCCGGCCACATACTTTTTTTCATGTGTTTTTCGTTTTATTTTCCGGCCGTATTGCGAAAATTTTGAACTCGTTTTCGGCGCGCTGGAAAATTGCGAAATTTTATTAACAGAGAATGATGTTCGCTACACACATACATACACGCGAAGTTGTGTGCGTGTTTTCAATTATTTTCGTGAAAATATTAACTATTTATATAATAGATAGAATGGTATAGTTTATATATATTGGATTGTCCTATAATTTCTGTCACTGATTTTTATTTGCGACTTCATATTTTAACATAAACGATTTCAGAACGCATTCAATTGCCTTTCAAATCTCCTAAATTTAACATCTTCGTGTTTTTTCCCAGAAAAAGTTTGTTTTTGATAAACATTTCACCTTTCAAATGTGTGTGAAAACCGAAAAAATTTCTATTCTTCATCTCGCATCGCATCGGGTTTGGCATCTTTTATTACTTATAAAAAGGCAAAGAAAATTTATGCGGTAATTTTTTGACTAACATTTGCATTTGTTTTCGATGGAAAGCAAAATTTCGTGCGGGAGATTTAAAAAGATGTTGAATTTTCATCGTTTTGTTCCTCCGATCGAAACTGTAAGATATTTAGAAAAATTAAATATGAACTGCTTGAATGATAGAATAATTTCATAAAATAATTGAAATTCTATTTTAAATTTTTAACGAAAAAGTAACTGAATTTTTTTTTTCATTTCAACTATAGTCAGTGAAAGAAATGATGGAACAACCCAATACATTAGGTTTTTCCATTTAAATTTCATAACGTATCTCATTATACGAAGAGATATTATAATATCTAATTTTTTTCATTCGTTTTCGCTCGTCAGTTCAGAACGGGGCAATTTCTCCGGCTCCGGTCGGATATATTTTTCATTTGAAAAATTCCTACAAAACGTTCTATCCCCGTTTTTCAACTTCTCTTCCCGCCACTGAGCACTTTTCCGCTTTTCCATTTCGGACCGGGGATTATGATCATTTTTCGTTTTGATATTCGCTTTATTCGAGATCTGATCCTGCTAATTAAGGTTAGGAAAATTCGCCTAGCTATATCGTTTTGCGTAAAACTCACTTTTTAGCTGACGCTAATTGCGATTTTAATCTGATTGTTTGCTGCTTCGGATTGTCTGTTTTCAGCATGCTTTATTACAAGGATAACGAATTGTTGATTATTCCGATTAATGTTAGATAATGTTTTTTACGTGTAAATGATAAGATGTTTTACCGATAACGACAATAATGATGAAATCATCATATATAGTCGAAAATTTGGTTATTTCCTCTCAAATTTGCATTAACTTAGTGATTAAGAAAAAAAGTATTTATCAAAAAAAATTGTATATTGGAACCATTAATTGTCAAATTATTTCGAATTGATGATAATCATCATTTCTATTTACTATCTATTTCGTGCATCACTAGAAATTATTTATTTTGTGAAATTAGTACTTCTGATAACACTACCAAGTCATTAATAATCTTTAATCTATATATATAAAAATGGATGTTTGTTTGTATATAGCCGTTTCACTCTAACACCGTTCGACCGATCGCCATAAAAATTGGCGTGTATATGTATTTTTTTGTCGAAAAAGTTTTTGTATCATTAAAATAGACTGACCATATTTCCCAAAATCCAAAACGGGAAGGTCCGCAAAAATATGCTCCCCGCCTATATATAAAAAAAAAATTGCACGTTCGAAAATTGTGACAATACGCGGCCTGCTTTATGCTTTTGTGTAAATGAATTTAAATTCAAAAAATAATTTGATTTAAAATTTAAGTCCCTAGCAACGCCGGGTACTGTCCGCTTGTAAATTATTTGACTATTTAGTATATAAGCCCGATGTTAATAACATCGGGCCTATATGATGATAATCAGTGATTATATAGGGGATGATACCCATGATTATATAGGGATTTTCAAATAATTTCCCGTATATTTAATACAAATTATTTCGAACCATATCATTTTTCATATCAATTCAAATGCGATGCTCAAACCTTCAGAAACTTAAAATTGAATTCGAACCGGAACAAAAATGCTTTTAACCTGTTTGCTGCCGAGCGCCAGTCAACGGCCGTTCCGTCCATTACCTGCCGGCGCACGGATTAATTAGCCGCCCATTTGCGGGCCGCGATTTTCCAAAGTACCCCTCGTCTGGATGGGGAGGAACGGGGGGGGATCAATTTCGAATTTACGACAGACGCGTCAGACAACTCCTGAGCTCGTCCATCGGTACCCAATTTTGTATATTTACTGTGAAATTTGCGTTAGTTTAAAAAAAATTGATTTTTTAGTATAAGAAATTCGTTCGTTTTTTTTTAGTAGTCTGATGTCGTTTGTTGTTCAGAGATTGAATCTTGGTCGATGGAAAGTATGTTATTGATTTGTTGTAGATTCGAATTGTTACATTTGATAAGCTCAAAATGAGATCTAAATTATGAACGACAAAAGTGAGCAACTTATCTTGTGCTCAATATCGTATAATGTTTAAATTTATTGTGGTTTTCTGTTTATTTTGTATACGGTGGTGAAATTTACATAATAAATTCAAAACATTCATAGAAAATAATTATTAAATAAATTGGGATAAAATTTTAATTTATATGGGTTAAACGTACATAATAAATTTAAAGATTCATAGAATATTTGTAGAAAATGTGCAATGCATTTGGTTGATGACATAAAATATGGGATAAACATGAACACCATAAAATATGTGTCGGAGTAAAAAACTATGATTATAATATATTAGGCTACCCCTAAAGTACTGTCGTATTTTTAACGATAGATGAAGTTTTCAATAAAAACTTTATTCAAAATATAATTTCTATCGTTATTTAACACTTCTGTCCAATGTTTAATCCCCTTCTTGTAAAATTAAGTCGGTTATGGTTGAAAATATTCGGAAAGTCCCCTTTTCTCCTTATTTAAAAAAAAGACAAGTGATGAAAAGTCGACGAACTCGACACAACTGAGGAAAGGCACCATCATAAATACAACAACTTTCGAGATCGACCAATAACACATTTTTCTCAAGAAACATTAGATTCACGAAAATTCCCCAAAAAAAAAAAAATCAAATCATACAAATCACGAAACGAATGCATCTCGAATTCAACGAATATAAAAACAATAAAATTTAAATTTTTTTATTAATAAAACTCCCGTTGCTATTTGGTCGCCGCTGGTTCTCAACCCTTCGCAACCGAGACGTGTTCTAAACAAATCGTTTTCAGTTACGCGAACCCGGTCGCCGTTTGCGGCCCGGCATAAATCACAGCCTCGATCGGGACTATGGGAGAGGGGCAGCCCGTTGGGGGGGGAGGGGGCGCGAAAGCCTCCGGAGCGATACACGTGAATGCGGACGTCGATTCGTTTGATTGATGAGCTCATTTGGGATTGTGGGTCTTCTGGTCGGAAAGTCGCGTTTTGTGTTTGCCTTTTGGCTCTATTTTCGGATTCGTCGTCTGGTTTGTGTGTTTTCGGCGGTGTATTTTGTATATTTTTGTGCTCGAGTTGTTTTGTTGGGCTTGTTCGTGTCGCTGTGGTTTTTTTTTGTGCGTCCAAGTCTCTTTTTGCACGGGGATACGTTCTAAAGACTGGCATGCGAAAAACGTATGTTATTATCGTATACAAATTGGAGATAGGTTCCTTTAGTATATTTGGATGAAACTTTCAAAAAAATGTGTAATGTGGAAAAATTTCATCATATGAAATCATCAAAAATTATTGTAAATTTTTATTAAATAACTATAATTGTATACACCAAATTCTCTTTATGCATGGATTCGAAATAACACGGTCCAAGAAAAAGAAAATCACATATTGGATTGCATTATGTGCAAGTGATTTTTTACCACGAAAAAAAAACAGAAAACGGGGATGTTTATTATCTAGTAGTGATTTTGAATGACTACATAATTATGTTAAATATGTTTTTTAAATAATATATTTATAAAGAAAAATTACCGTTTTTTAATTGCGTATTACTAGTTGGAATCTATTTGCCTTTTTAATATGAATAATTTATCTTTTTTGCACGGTAGTCTTTGGAACGTATTCCCCGTGCAAAAAGAGAATTTAGTGTACTGGCCTAATCCGGATTTTACAATTGTGGTATAATATTTTTACACCGTGTTAAAGCGAATATAAAAAGTATAAAAAGGATGGTTTCTTTTGAACCTTGTTAATTTAAAATTGTTTAAAACTAGTTTGGGTATATTTAAATTTTTCCATAATGAATGCTTTTTAGAACACATTCTCATTATGACTTGTACTCACGTCAAAGGCGGTCACCTCTTTGTTCATTATTTTCATGTATAATAACATTTGAAAAATTTTCATATCACAAATGACTTTGAAAGTATGTAATACTTAGTATGAACAAAATGATAATTATTATTTACGTATGTTTCTTGTATATTTCAGATTTTTTTCCCATTTTCCGAGAGTTTGACATTTTTGTGAAACGTATTCGCAGTTGATTTATACGAAGTCGAAAACGAAACGAGAAAAGTAAAAGGATGAAAAAAAACCGCGGAAAAGCCATCCGAAAAGGCTTCTGAAAAACGACTTTCAGACTGTCGGAGGCTCTCACAGGTGTTCGTTCAAAAAATAACGTCGAAAAAACAACTCGAGCCTTACGCAAAAAATATATAATAAACCGATTTCGGCAGTAGTGGAAGAAGAACCGTTTTGTCGCCGCACAAAGCCCGCCCATTTTTCTCGCCTTTGATAAATCTGCTCACTTTCTTTCTCGGTGCCTTTTTCCGTCTCGTTCCTCCTTTCGAATATCGTCTGAAATCCGTCCCTTTCCGTCTTTCCATTTCGCCGAAAGTTCTTTCGCGTCGAACGTACACAAAAATATCAAATACAACCGTGCTGATTGATGGCCGAAGTCTGCCGTTTACGATTAAAAATTCAGTTCGGATGCCTCGTCTGAACGACAATGTAGGGGTTAACGGTGATTAATTTAAATAATCGCCGCTATTTGTCGGCGAAAAACGGGATTCGGCGACAAACGGTTTTCGGTATTGTTGCGGGCACCGGTGGGCGCGCGGTGTCCCGGTTACGCTTCCAAAGCCCCCTTCGGACGGCATTGTGTGTGTTGAGAGATTCGAAACAATTCTATCGCATTATGCTTCGAGGAATCCTATTAATTTTGTAAACAAATCGAAACACAATGCTGAACATCGTTGTCGCTATTTATTTGTTATTGTGAAAAAAAAAATTTTCTACATATAATTTTGTATTCTTTAGAAAAACGTATTTTACTTATAAATTTTAATTGAAACATATTTTTTTCTGGCGTGTCATTTACATGAATGCGCAATGGAAATTTGCATGTAAACGATTCAATAGCGCATACCCTGCATGCATTTTCATGTATACAAAGTGTTTATTATATTGAACAAAAAAGCTCTTTCATGAAAGTCCTTAGCAATCTTCTGTGCATACTTTAATTTCAACTCATTTTATTTTAATGTCCTTCTATTTATTATTTCCACATAAATTTAAGTTATTGCTCAATCGAATCTATTTAGCATATAAATCATTACAGTTTAATTTTTTGAACATATTATACTTCATTATTATATAATGAAAATTGGTTTATGGAAAACTTAATTAAAAAAATATCAAGATATTATAGAATTATATTTACATATAGAGGAGATTTGTCTAATTTCGTGATACTAAGCTCTTATTTGCCATTATCTTATATTCTATAGTAAAATAACCATAAAGCATCAACTTTCTTTTTCATCAAACTATTATTTAGATGTTGTAATTCATTACCAATTTTGTGTAATTTTGTGGTAGTGTATTCAATTTTTATTAATTAGGGCTAGGTTGGATTAGTGTTTTAACCTGAGTTGTAAAAACGTGTTCAAAACAAACTCTCGAAGTTCAAACTGATACGACGTGTAGACACTAAGCGTATTTCTCGATCATTAATTGACACACCAATATCCACCTTATTGATATGTAGCATTAGAGCGTTATCTGTGCAAAAAAACTTAAATTGTCGTTCCACACTAACAATTGGACTAGAGCGTTTAGAAGGTGAATAAACAGACTAGTTTGTTCGTGCACAAACGAATTAGACACTCAAACTGTAACACATACATAGTGACAAATTTTCAGCAAATATAGTTTTCTGTAATACGGTGGCATTATTTAAAAAAAAATCAACTTTATTTTGTTAATCACAGAATTAGACGTGCGATGAAATTAGACAAGTCTCCCCTTTGCAACATTTCACATTAAAAGCGCTCGCATTTTTCTAAAAAAAACATTCATATCTCTTTGTTTGCGTCGTTCGTCCACATCACAAACACACTAAACCCACCCCTCGTTCATCCCACACTTAATTCCTCCCACACCATGGATCCCACCCTCCCAGTTTTCCATCGCTATTTCATCCCGTGCACATATCCATTTTCAATATGCGAACAGCTTTCACGCTTTGATTGGCCATCAACGTTTGCGGCGATAAGATCGATATATTGTGCTGGAATCGCGTACACGTGCAGTGCGCCCGCGATTTATCGGATCTGTATTTTAACGATTTTGTTTACGCGGTCGAAATTTCGGCCTGGACGTGTTTTTGTGAGATCGAATCGTTCGAAAATTTTCGGATTGATAATCAAAAGATCTAGTTTTATATTTGAGGCAGTAAATACATTTGTCACTTGGAGATATTAAGAAAAACAGTTTATATGGATTTATTATAGATGCAAATAAAAGTAAGAGTAACCCCACATAGTACTGTCATTTTTTGTAAAAGTACTAATTTTTGTAGTAAATAAAAGAATTTCAATTTTATAATTTTGGCGCTTAGCACTATCTGCTGCCGAGCCACTCATTTGTTAGTTATGGTTTTTTCGTTTTTGGAATCAAATTCAAAACAACGCCATATTCCTTCCGTTCACCTTTGAAGAAAATTTTGGCATTACTCCATTTATCGGCATACGTTTAATTAATAGAACGAATGGAATAATGCCAAATGCTTATCGATTATCCCCCATGACCCGAGTACGAATGTAGTATCGTAAATTTCGTTAATAGAATCCACAAATTTCCGAAAACAAACCCATGAATTTATAAAGCTTATTATGATTTACATGCATTGCAGTTTTGTGCGATATTAAATTACCAAAATTTAAACACATTGCTAATATAATATTTTATCAAATAACAAATCTATCGAGGAAATGTTGCAAAATAAGCCGTTTACTAAAATCACGAACTGACATTATGCACTTTAGCGCGGTTCGCCGCAATCGTTAACCGCTTAATTGCCGTATGCGCTAAAACGGTCGTAAATTATTAAGAGTATGTTATTTTAATGTCGTCCGCGCAAATTTATTCGCGACTCTGGCAAAATTAATCAAGATTATGTCTTATTCACATCTCGGGCGATTTGCCGAAACGGTTTCGACGAAAATTGCCCGGATTTCTGATCTTGCGTGATAATGTGATTAAATTATATATTTTTTACGGTTTGATAAAAATTTTATTATTCGACGCTATTCGTTTATTTATAACGGTCATTTTGTATTCGTGCTTTCATTATTAGGTGGGAATTCCTGGCTTTATCGGTCGTACAGTACGCGATGTTACTAATATTTGAACATGAACTTATGAATACTAAATTTTCATCAGTTATTTTACTAGTTATTTTAAATCATGAGCATTTTCGGTTGCGTTATTATTTTTACAAAATTTGTACAGTGAAAAATGTCACAAATGCGCTTTATTATTTGACATTTCAAAAACTTCTTCAAGTTGTTGATTTTGCAAATCTCAACATATAATGACAAGGAAATATTTTCCACACATTTGAATAGTTTAAATACAAATGTAATGTATTAGTTCTGTGAAAGAAAAAAAATGAATGTGGCTATTTGCAGATACAGTGTCTGCGAACTATTGGCTATTTGCAGATACAGTATATTTGAAATCAGATACAGTGCATAAGAAATAATCAAATAATTCACAGATACTGCATCTGCAAATAACCAATAATTCGCAAGTAGTATATCTGTTAATATCTAATAATTCGCAGATAGTGTATCTGCAAATAGCCACATCAAAAAAAAAAAATTAACCATCGAAAAAATCTGATGAAACTAATGCTTGGAGCTAATATTTGCTTAAATTAACTTTATATAGATGGCAACGACGATCTCATATTATGCTAACGATATTTCTCCATATTTTTAAGAATATCTTTATAATCAACACACGGTCAATAGACAAAATCTCATCATCAACGACCACCCACACTTTTACTGGCCATTACCGCCCGAGTGCAGAGAACGTGTTAACCGCCAAACGACACGACTGTGCACTCGGGTTTCGTTAACTAGTTTTGACGTGTGCCCGCCATAGTTAACAGTTTCCGGATAATATTGTCTTGTGCCCGTTTAACGCCGTCCAACGGTTAATGAAATCGTTCTGATTCTAACTTATTTGACGCCGAAGCGACCAGCTCTCAACTCGTACCAGAAAGCCAGATATTGAATGTGCAAAAAGTTGACTCAAGTAATGTGTTCGAAGCGGCAATTATTATTTTTTAAATATAAACCTTGAAGAATAGTTTAAATTAAAAATGCATAATTATTTTTTTATCGCAATGCGTATAAGTATAATAGATACCGCTTACACCTAATACCTCACTAATGGCGTTTTCTTCGACCACTCAAAGGTCCGATCGCTTTACCCGGAAAATCACCTAATTGACGAATATCCAATGACGCTTTTTCTGCGATGATTGACGCTTTCCTATGCGCACTTTTAGCCGCCGGAAAGGACGATCGCATGTCCGCCGCATTACGGCCACAACTCAAATGCAGTTCGAGTCACGGTTGAGCACCGATAAAATTTAATAGGGGACAATTTAAACGTGCATTATATGAAATAAATGCATTTATTTTGAGTATTTAGTTAAATTAGTTTTGGAATGAAAATAAATAAAGGATCGGCAACGCCGCAAATGCGAACAGGACGAAATACTAACCACATGACCATTGTTCACAACCTCCACAATGTGATAAAAATTTTAACAAAAGGAAACGTTGAAAAGTTGAAAGTTGTATCGTGGAGGAAGTATCTGTAGAGGAAGGCTTTTCTCTGGCGACTTTTCCACTTTTCGATCATTTCAATGCCCAAAATATTTTTTTCTATTGTTCATTTAATATTTTTTAATGCTCATTTTAAGATACAAAAATTTTACACTATAAATAAAATGACGCTCATTAGAGATTAATTTAAAGGCACAATCTATACTTTTACAATGCACAGTTAAATCGCACCCTATATAATATAGCATATAGACCCGATGTTAATAACATCGGGATGTGTATGTGTCGATGACCGTACCAGATTTGAATATTTATAATTTAATTAACAAAATCAAAATAGTTCATTTATAATTGTCACCATTACGAATACGAATATACGAATATTATAGATGTTTACGTTATACGCATAAAGACCATATTAGAATATTTATATATTTTATAATTTATAAAGTTGCGAGCGTCATTCGAACACACAGACACACAAATCTGTGATTATATATAGAGGATATTTTTATTTTTTTTAATAGTTACGTTTTGTTGTATGTTTCGGTTTCATGTAAATTTTTCCGTACTTGCGCTTATTGTTTTGTGAAATTAATATATTAGCCTCGGTAATGATCGCTATTGGGTAAACATCGTTAACACCTCGGCTGCCGAGCCGCTGATTATTCATGGAGGCCTAAAACAACATGTTTGCGACGCGTGAACCGCATCAATCATCCGTATGTACTTTGGCGATGAATAATGTCGCGCGGCAGTCGAAAGGTTAACGGTTGTGTGGTAAATACGCTCATTGAAATTAAATTGAACATTCGTATTTTTTTCGACGGTGTAATGTTACCCGTTCCTTATGGTAGTTAGTTATTCATCCTGTGGGTTGAAAAGAAGTTTTTTTTTCAATTATTATCTCCCGAACATTTATTTTGAAGTAGGTCAAACAGAAAAGACGACGTTAAAATAGTCAAATGGGAAATTGAAAAACGACTCCCATCTCCGAGCCGAAAGATAAGAACTTTTATCTCCGTATTGCAGGATTGAACTACTTCACCACATATATCTCTTAACTTGCTTTCTTATAGTATCGAAAGTAGGGGAAATATTTAAGATACTGAATACTTGAAAGTAGGGAAAATATCAAATTTTCAATGTTGTATATTTGTAAAAATACTTTTGAATGATTCTATATATTTTTTTTTTAAATAAAAAAGATCCATCTTCAGAATCGGCATGATTCTAAAACATGCCCATTATTGGAACCTATTTTTTTGTTGAATCCTGTCAACTCAGCGGCTCGTGGGATTAAAACGGGAAGGCGGGAACGAAAGTTTGCCGGGACAAGAGTGTCCCGGGACGCGCGTGACGCCATCTCACTTTTTCACCTTAATCGCTCCTATTTCCCGGCCGCGGTCAATCCGGGACTTTTCGTCCCGGAACACATTTCGTCCCCCGAGATCGGACTTGGCGTGGGGAGCATAAAGGGTTAACGCAAGCGATTTTCTAATCCTCACGTACCGGTGTTGTGATTCTCAAAATACTATATTTGAATTTTGGTCAAACTTTGATCGAGATTTCATTTGATTTTTTTTTTTCGTTACAAATTTGTTATATTTTGTGTTTTATATTGTAGAATTTCTGTTTTCTCGTGTGTATATCACAATATGAAAGAAGTGTTCTCGTGTTTCCCCCTTTGTGTGAAACACATGCTTTATTTTCTTTTATGATTATGTTAATGATGGCGAAAATTTTATTACGCGCGTCTCACTCACAAAGGATTTTCCACGATGTTTGACATATTCATTTTTGATACATAATATGTTTTTATATGCAAATACGAACATATTCTCCTCTTCTATGATTAAATGTTTTAACGTATCATTTTCTTTTGTTTCAGGTGAGTTTTTTCGACGTCAACAAATATCAATTTACAACATACGTAAGAAATTTCAACATATTCTTCAAAAAAATTCACCAGTGGCAATAAAACTAAAATGCACTCACAAAAAACTTCAAAAGCCAATATAATATAATACTACAAAAAAATCGATCCAATCCAAAGCGACTTCTTCGAATCCGAAATTGAGAGATCGCTGAAAGGCAAACACTCTCACCTATCCCATAGAAGAGTCCTCTAAAAAAAAACCTATTCGCGCACATACAGGACACCCTTATACATATTATATAGCCCGTACGAGTAATGGGCGCCATCCCCAGTTTCCCTAGTCCCCATTTCCCGATAGTGGAGTGTAAGGTGGTCCCTCGCAAAATGGAAATCGCCGCTTGTTTGCCGAGATTTATGAGCGCTTTCCCGGTTCGGGTGACCATCGGTTTTCGAGGGGCGGACGTTCGGAAGGCGAGGGTTTGCACCGCGTTAATTAGAGTTCGTAATCGCGTTCGGACGAATCCGACGATGATTTCGCGTATTATTTTTTAACGGTTTAATCGCATTATTCGACGGGCACGAGCCGGTTTTATTAGCGCGGAAAAGCTCGCGAGCTTTCCATTTAAATTCTTGGCCGTTTCGTTTTTTTTTTTTTGATGCGGCGCACATTAGCGCCTTTGAGCGTATGTATATTTCATTTTCCGTACGTTGAATTAACCCGGAAACGATTTACATTTAAATTAATACCGGACGATATGCTAATGCGGATTCCCGCCGTTTCATACGAATATCTGCATGTGGCGGTCGTTATTATATTTTACTAGTATATAGGCCCGATGTTAATAACATCGGCTGCGGTTTTGTTAAGAAACGGAAAACGATAAA